>NW_010586480.1:337609-355535 GCF_000705375.1 Tinamus guttatus
ACACCCACTTTCCAACCCTATTTCCAGATTTTTTTTCCTCTTATTTTTTTTTCCTCTTTTGATAGCTTAACAAAAGCTTGAGTGTAGGGTGACTTGATCACTGTCTGAAAATGCTGAAAGGAACAAAATTGAGCAAAGTGATTCTGGAGTTGTTTGTCTGTGTAGTGTGAGGCATCTGACTACTTGCACCCATAATTCTCGTAAATTTCTGCTGAACTGAATGTTTCAGAAGTGCAGGTTCCTGCATCTGCAAAATGTGCATTCACATGAGGAAATAAAGAGAGGTTAGTGTGAATAGCTGCTGTCTAAGCAGTAACAGTTTTGGAAGGTAAGATAACTGAAGTCTAGAAAACCTATTTTGTCCCCTTTATCTATTGGAGAACTTCTGGATTTATATATGTGTGTGTGTATATATATATATATATATGTTTCCAGACATAGTAGAGAAAAATTCTAGGGAAAATTACAGCTGGCATTTATAAATGGAAGTTGAAAGGGTGGTGTGGGGTCAAGAAAACTTTTGGGATTTCAGATTAGTCAGAAAACATGAAAAAAAATTCTTTAGGGTTCTTTAGGGTTCCCAGAACAGGAGGGATGGAAAGAGCATCTTGGATGCCAGAGCTAGTAAAGCTAGCAGCTGTATTCTCGTAGCCACTGGAAAATTCCATTCTAAAGGGATTCTTAATTTTATTAATAATTTGCTGCTAAGTTGGAAGATTTTGTATTTTTAATTGAACTTTGTATTTTCTTTAGGGGAAGAAAGTTTTATTTTTCTTGTTGAAAGTAGAGAAAAAAAGGGGGGGAAAAATGTCAACCTGAATGTTATTTGAGAATTTGGGGATGTCACTCTGAGGTTTTTGTTTCCTTGGTTTGTGCTTTTTCTTAGTAGTGTGAATATGCTTTGGTTGCCTCCAAAACCAATACGCAAATAAAGTTTAATGAGATTACTTGTGATTTCTTTTTTTCCAAAGTAATTCTTTCATATTTATGAATTACTGCTTCTTGCACTGATCTTAAGGACAATGTGTGCCTAAGTTATAAATAATATTCCACAGTGATTTTTTGTTTAATCAAGCCTTTATGAAAACTGACAGCGGAACACACAAGATTAATTTCTATATTTGGCTCGGGGATATGATTCTTAAACTTACTGGCTCTGTGGCTGTGTTGGAGTGCAGCGAGTGTGACCATCTTGCACTGAGATAGCTCTGATTTGTATCGGTGTTCTTAATTCTTGTCTGTATTAAGTGGATGCTGGGAGTATTGTCTCGTATTGAAAGGTGCTTGTAAAAGGATTTAGCAGCATGTAGCCTGTCTTTGAGAATAAGCGTCTTGATAAGAGATATTTTGTTATATTGTTTGTTCAGATAGGCAGAGAACCACAGCCCTTAATACACGAACTATGACACAGTCAACAGGAGTCATTATGGTCTGTCTTGACAGTGTATAAAGTAGAGGAGCCTTAATTCAGAAAAAATAGACCATTTAAAAAATAGAATAGTTCCTTTGGAAGGACTGTGTATTTTCCTGCAGATTAGACACAAAGGTATGTGTAAAGTCATCCATTTATTAGTTGCTATAATTTTGAATAAAAAGATTTAAAAAATAAATATTTTAAAGGCATCAAATTTTCTCCCTGTTTTGTGTTAACACTTTTCTGCTCTTTCAGCTGATACTTTAATGCTTTCTTTTTACTTATGTGAAGAAACCTAGCATTAACATTTTAGGAAGAGGGTGTTTTACTTGGCTACTCCTGCAGTCCCTGGTGTAAAGCAGAGTTCATGGGCTGTTCATTGATTCTTATTTACTTACGTGCTTGACTGAAGGTGGAACAGGGTTACAGGAGATACACAGTGAGCATTGAAAGGACTGTTTGTTGCGATTAAGTATTTCACATGCTCATAAAAAAGAAGAAATGCTCCATTTTACTGGCATATCACTAACTAAAGGAGGGGTTATAGACTGGGGAGAAAAAGGGCAGCCTCCAAAATCTAGGCAACCATTTGTGTGCTCTTCGGTTTGTATCACTTGTTGCAAGCAAGAGATGTTGTTTGCTAGAGTAACCAAACCTTTTTTTTTCTTCCCTAGAGAGAATTCCAGTTCTCTTGGCGAAAGAATTGATGATTTCAGAAATGCATCAATTTGTTTGTTTTTAATCTTGCTGAGGTTTCCTGGGTTCTGGTTTCCAGGGAATTACGCATTTCATGCTCCCTTTGTGTTAAACAGAGGAGAAAGGGAGCTGCTACGTTAAGCACTGCTGGGCTGCAGTGGAATCCACAATTCCTCTGAGCAGTTTTTTGTTGGGAAAAGGGCGAGGAGAGCACACGGACATGGAGACTCGGCCACCCCCAAACGAGGAGCCTTTCCTCGCAGCGCAGCTTCTTCCAGGAGGGAAGCCGCCTTTTGCTAAGGTCTTCAAATGACGTCAGGGAAGTTCTGCAGGCATTGGGCAAAAACGCAGTCCTGAACTATATGGTTAAACATTAAATTTAAGTTTATGAGTGTCTTAATCAGACATAACTGGTTCTGGCTTGAAGGGAACATTTAAAGGGAAGGACATCTGGAGTAATGGGTGTAGAGACCCGTGGGTGGACCTGCCTCCTTACCAGGTCACTCTGTGGCCTCCAGTCGTCATGCTTTCACGTCTCCTGCTGGGAAGTAGGGCAATGACATTGCATATTCCATAGAAACACTTCAGTGTCTTTGTAGACTTGGCTTGTACAGAGGCTGAGATAATTCTGTATTTGTGACGGGTGATGGACGGTATGTAGGAAGCAACAGTGGGAGGAGAAGAGGGGAGAGGAATACTGAGCTCTGGGGAGAAAGCACGGACTGAATAAGCTGCTGACTTTGTGGCCACCCTTGTGCTAAGAGCTGAGTTAGGAAATGGTGAAGATCATAGGCCCGTTTAAGTGCCAAGTGTGGAAGGACTAAGAGTTCTCAAAGACGCCGCTGTGGCAGCTCGGCAGCATGCGGTGACCTCCCCTGGTAGCTGGTGACCATCAGCTGATGGTGTCCTGAAGCACTCAAGCTCTTGCTGCAGAAAGCATGCGAATGACCACGCTGGGCCAGGCCCAGGGTTTATCTGGCCTTATGTCCTGTTTCCAGAGATGACTAAGTGCTGTGCTGAGCAGGTTGTATTTTTTCCCTCATGCACAATACCGAAGGCCCAGGGTAGCGTATAAGAACAGGCAAGAGAGGAGTGATATTTCCGCTGCCTCCAGCAATTTGTGCCTTGAAGATTTCCTGAGCAGGAGGTTATGTCTTTAATAGCTCTCAATGGAGTTTGCTTCTGTGAACTTGTCCAGGCCTTTCTTGAACCCACATAAATTTTTAATACCCCCAGCATCCGGTGACAGGGAGTTGTGTGATTTTATTGCACGTTTCATGAAAAAAAGTATCTCCTGTGTTTGTTTAGAGCTGGCTTTTTGCCGGCTTTATTAGATACCCTTTTGTTTTGGCTTTGGGAGAGCCAGTCACCATTTCTGTAGCGGGTGCGACTTCGTAGAACTCTTATGTGTGACTCCCCAGCGGTCCTTTTCAGGATGAAAATTTCTAATGCATGTTTTAATTTCTGTAAGAAAGATGTTCCTACTGTTCCGTACTCTTGTTGTGTTTCTTTGTACCTCCCTTGGGTGTTTGAGGATGGGTTTGAGAAAATGTCTTGGCATCATGTTGAAATGCAGAGCTAGCAGGGATTGATGAAGTGGTGTATATTTCTGGTACTTCTGGTTTTGTTCCTTTGTTGTTGTTTTTCTAATTCCTAAATTTTGATTTTTTTTTTCTGAATCTGAGCATTAAGCAATAAAACCGTCTATTGTAAAAGAAGTTATAAGACAAGATCTCATTCCTGGGTGATCGCAGTCAATTCAGAACTCATTACACATGCCGTAATATAAACAGTACTAGTACTAATGGATGCCAAGATTATGAATTAAAGGATATCACTCCACTAGGAAGATAAGGAAAGGATGTTGTCATGTATTCCTAAATCTTCTAGTGACAGGAAAGTAGAACAAAATTCCAAGTTTTAAAAGCTGGAGGAAAAAAAAAAGTGGTAAGTGAAACATGTTGAAGCTGAGTTGGTCCTTCTTAGAAGTTATTTGAATTAATAAAAATAAATGGTAGTGAAAGGTGAGGTCCTTATTTTGTCTACAAAGTTAATTTATGTTTTAGTAAAATAAATACGAATATATATATTTTTTCTAAATATATGAAAAAAAATATGAAGAGCATTTTCCTTGAAATAGTTCTGTATATAGAGAGAAACTTAATCTGGTTACTAATTTTTGCAATATTTCTTACTTGCTCTCTCTAGCTGAGTGGAATAAAACTGGAAAGTATGTAGGATACAAAAAGTATTTCAGACCTGTTAAAGAAATAATGTCACATGCAAATTAAAGTTAATGCCAAATTCCTTTGGAGCACTTGATTCCTGATCCATGCAAACGGCAGCTGATGTGGTGAAACAGAGATCTCCAGTTGTGTGTCTCATAATTTAATGTTTTGTGTGGTTTTACCCTTGTGAAAATGTGTATACTCTGGTAACAGTTTTTGGAGTTTTGTGTACAGTGAGCGATTTAGTTTTAATCCTCAAAAGCATATCACAAGTCTCGTAGGTGCTTTCATGACTCTCATCTCTCCATATTCTGAATACCTTGCATATTTCCATATTTGAAAGGCAAAAGAGGATTTTAACTACTATATTAAGGCAGTTTTCTAAATTAAGCTGATGTTTTATATCTGTTCTTCCTGAGCAGTGAGAAATAATGAATCAGAGCGGTGGAACTGCCCAGGTGCAAGAAGCATCTTCGGGCCGAGTTCGGTGAAGACGTTCAGGGGCACTAACTTCAGGAGATAAAACGTTGCCTGCATGGGGGCTCAGTTCTGTCCTCGGGGTCTGGAAGTGCATGTTTGACTCTGAACCAAGTGTTACTCACGTCTGTGTGTGAGTGTGCATCCGTGTTTGTGAAAATAACACTATTGTGTGCACAAGCCATCGACTGTGACGCTAGTGGCCTGATCAAAGGCATCTAATCAAGCGGTGTGTGCCTGAGATCTAAGACCTTAAGGAATTCCTTATGGAAAGTGTTTCATTTCCTTTAAATAAAAGTGGTAGTATTTCTTTTTCTTTTCTTTTTTTTTTTTTTTTAATGAGCTAAATATACACCTTTCATTTTCCTTTACTTTTCTCCCCTCCCTCTTCTGCTCTTACCAAACACTTTACTGCCCAAGTGCAGAAAACTGCCAGGAAGGAGGGTGAGCAAAAGCTTCTGTTTCCCATGACCCTCAACTCTAATGTTGTTCCAAGAGCTCCCTACTTACAAATGCCTTGATAACTGCCTTCATTCCTTGCATCCCTCCCCCTCTGCTCAGCACACTCCAATCTGGCTGATCCTCCTGCTTTCTTCCGGGAACAGGGAAATCCACCTAACGCAAAAACCATTGCACATAAGTGCAGTCCAAGCTGTACTGGAGGAGTTCCTATAGCTGGAGATCTGCACATTAACAGTGTGAGAATTGCAGGGATTTGTTCTTGGTTTTCCTGGAAGCTGTTTGTTTATAGCTCCCGGTTCGTACCAGAACTGACCAACCCTGTTCTTTATTTATTTATTTTCTGAATACACATTTTGGCATGGGTAGTAATGGGGAAATCGCATGTCTTTATTTCTGCATGGCACAAATGCACTGATGTTGCCCACATAGTCAGAACTGTGTTCCTTATGAATGTGTGTTAGAACAGAGGCTTTAATTGTTTTATTGAATCATATTGTTCTATATTGCTGTGTTTTTCTCTCACTATCTCTAAACAGAAGAATTTTTGAAATTTCTCTGAAAGCATTATTAGAACAGGGAAAACTGTATATTTTCAAATAGTATTAAAAGTCAGTCTGATACACTGTTATCTCACATTTCACCAAAAATCTGGAATTTCCCTGTTTTTTTCTGGTTTCTAGACAGGAAGTCGCTTTCTGCTATTTCAACCTCTGGAAGCATCTGGTCTTCGTTTTCCTGCCTTTCCTTTGTGGTCCTTCCCTGGCTGCTCACTAATAGCCTTCCCTGGGATGTGCCAGCAGGAGTGAGAAATGAGAGCAGCAAGCCCGATAACCCATCCTTCAAAGAAAGAGAGTGGGAGGAAAGACTGCCCAATGGATCCTGCTCACTGGAAAATGGTTGCAGTATTTTGGGAAATAAACATCCATGGAGTGAAGGAAGAATGTAGAAAAACATTAAAAAAAAAGAACCCGCGAAATCCCCAGGAGCATGAAACAGTATGTTGTGAGACAAAGCAAAATTGCAGGGCAGAGAGTGTAAGAGCGTAGGATGGATAATAGAGTGGTCCAAAGTTATGCAGAGTAAAATCATCTAGAAGAATATGTGGAAAACTGAGAAAAAGAGGTTCCGTGGAAAAAAAGAGTTTACATTTTCTATTTTTTTTTTTCCCCAGCCCTTTGGCTTGTGTGTATAATTTTACTTTTTCACAGCCCAGGATGGTTCTTTAGAGAGTTTATTTAAATTGCCATTGAAACAAAATGGAGATTGATTACATTTGTTAAGGGGGAGAAAAGGTATATGTGCAGTATTTTATGGTGGCCAAGCAGTTCCTTACACTGCATGTCCTTAAACTACTTTAGGAATCGATATGCTGTGACATCTGCCTTAATACTAGCAGTATCTGAAAGATGTTGTACACTTAGATCCAGGTGTTTAGAGCAGCCTTGTATTGCACTGAGTCAAGAAAGGTGATGCTGTTGGTAGTATTAATGCTCATATCCTTTGTATGGGTAGTGTAGAGTTAGTGTCTCACCAAGGCTGCCTGAACAGAGGGTTCATTTTCTGGGTCAGCACAAGAGCCTGAGTGTCACCATGACCGGACTTGTTTCTGTTTGTGTGGTAAGTTAGAGACCAACCAACTCCGGGTGCCTCTGGCAAGGGAAGCAAAATGTACTGGAGAGTAGGCGGCCTGGGAGAGGAGAACAACCCTCAGCTGAGGTAGGGAACCTGACTGTCCAGATGAAGCTTGAAACAGAGGATTCCCAAAGAGGGTCAGGAATCATTCTTTAATGTGTGGTATAAGCAAAGAGCACCTTAGCTTTTCAGGTATGTTTTGTGTCATGCTTTATTGATCAGGAAGAGGTTAAAGAAAAGATAGGCTCTAAAGACTTGAGATCTTCTGATAAAGAGCCATGAAATACTGTTGGACACAAGGAAAATAATTGAAGGGAGTGAGCAATGATATGCTGATTTTCTTTTTTCTCTTCTCTTCTCTTCTCTTCTCTTCTTTTCGAAAGCAAGCTGGACATTCAGCTTGTTTTCATGGATATCTGTGTTTGTATGATTATGCAATAATAATAATAAAGACAGATTTATTCTTCTCTGATGTACATGGTTCTGTAGATATGGAAATCCATGCTGTGGATCTTGGATGAAAAGCTTACTGAGTGAAAATGAGAGTATTTGCAAAACTTGCATTGTATAGTAACGTTTTACTAGAGTATAATTTAGAAAAATATAATAATGTTCTAGCAATAATACTAATTTATACCCCAGAGCCAATTTTTATAATTTCAAAAGTAAAATTGAAACCAAATGCTCTCTGAAACTTTTTGCTCTATTTGTGGAAAATATTCAGAAAATTGCAATTGGTAGCAAAAGACAATTTTCCTTCTACTTTCAACTTTGTGATTAGTCACTTGTAAAGACTTTATTGTCACATTAATTCTGTGGATTGGGTTTGTGATTAGATGGCTTAGAACCTAGTAATTCCCAGTATAGTCGGTTTGCTTTCTAATCAAACGCAGCAACATCTTTGTACAGTCATATAAAGTAAAATATTGGGAAAGAAGGGATTTTGTAGCAATGAGGTAATGAGAAATAAAATAGAAGAATGTGGGCCTGTTGAAGCAAAACAGAATTATACCTTTTAAACATACCTTCGCAGCATTTTGCTATAGAGTGCTGTATGTTAGAGAAGCAAATTTGTAGTACCTACAGGTTGGTGGCTACAGTCCATAGTGTAAGATCCATGTTAGCAAATACTGTTGGTTACATCTTAATTCTTTCACATATTTATTGCCATGCAAAGCCAAAATGAATTGGTCATTGTACGTTCTTTAAAGCTTAGCACACTAAACTAAAATTCACTTCTGTTTCTCTTATGTGAATAAAATTAGATTGCCGCATCTGCAGACTGCCTGAGACAGGCTGAGGAGAGAAATACTGAAGAGGGATGAAATATTATAGGTCTTGCCCTTTTGCTGTATTACATCATGTGGTTAAACAGCCCAGCTTTGGGGGAGCTCTAGTCTGATTTTTTTTTTTTTTAACACAGCAAGTTTAAAGTAAAATACAAATGTGGCCTTAAAAAAAACCTGTTATCCAGTTTCCCTGTTCTGTTCTGGGATGGCTGCTTCAAGAGTGTGGAGGAGCCAGTGCTTAACCATAGAAAAATGTGAAAAATATACAAAGAGATTTAAAAGCTTCTAAGGAGAGGAAGTTGGGACTTAAGATTTTAGCATGAATAGCTGTGAATTCTGTACAAGATACGGACTTCATAATAGCCCTTGCATCACAGCGTTAACTAAGTGGGATCCTGTTGTGTCAGATGAGGAGGATTTCTGTGTGCGCATGAGAATGAGAAATTAATACGCACGCTTTTCTCATGGAAACGTTCGTGGCTAAGCAAAGACACTGAGGAATTTCAGGCTGCTATAGTGTTTTATTTAACCCCAGAGGGATACAGTAATGCATGGAATACGTGTTGACATGTTCCGCGATGTCCTTTCCCTGGGGGTTGTGAGAAAGAAACCAACTTCCCTGAATCAAGCGCCAAACCTGGAGGTGGGGAAGCCGTGTGGGATTGCTGGGGGCGGCGGTTGTTTATTTTAGTTGGATGCTCTTGCTCTGCGCACTGCAAGCGGGCAGGGAATGCGGCCCAGGGAAGTGGGGGCAGATAAGGAGCTCATTGATCCCTGCTAGCAGGGCCTGGGGCGCTGCGGAGTCACCTGGGCGCCGGCGCCGCTGTCCTGCCTCCCAGCGAGGTCTGTTCTCGGGTCTCTCTCTGCCGCCCGCATGTGTGAAACCCTCCTGCAGCAAGTCGGGAAGATGCGGTAGCTCGTGGTAGCTGGGTCTTTCTTTTGCCTCCCCCCCTTTTTTTTTTTTGAATGATGGTCAGAAAAGTTATTTTGATCCACAGATTAAATTCAGCTCAGCAATGAAGAATGGCTTCTCCAAAGAGAAATGCCAGGGACAATATTCTGTGCCGTGGTGTTGGCTGCGGACCTCGTGCAGTGGGAAAGACTCGTGTTCAAAGCCGCTTTAAACTGCAGATGACAGGGGCTGTTTCAGCTGGTTATACAGATTTTGTGCTTGTGTGTGTCTGTGTGCATTTAAAAGGAACCCTAAGATGCATTTTATATTGCTTCCTAAGTATAGCTGATGTGATCCTGCCTTTGTGTTTTATGACTGACGCTATTTTATTAAGCTCTCTAAGAACTCCCTAAACATACAATTGAAGGACTGAACTGCGCTTTTGAGATATGTACCCCCATGCCTCATGTCACTCTTGTAGAGGTCTTACAAATTACCTCCATGTCCTCTCCTTTGGGCTGACCCACTATAGCCTAGTTTATGCAAGTGGAAGATTTTCGGTAAGCTGTAGTTGGCTAGTTAAGACAGTTGATTCCCTCTCTCCCAACCATTTAAAAATAAAACATAACAAAAAAAGAAACAAGACAGTAATGAGCCATGAAAAGTGGAAGGAGAAGAGGACTATGAAGAAAATACGTTTTAGTGGTGTTGTCTGAGTTAAGACCAACCTGCGAAACCGGGATTTTTAATGAGTCAGCCCTTGAGACAGGAAAACATTTGAAGTATAATGATGATGTACACAGTCTTGTATGATCAGTGCTTGTAGCTGCCTAATCCTTCTTATTTCCTAAACATAGCCATATTGCCAGCTGCGTTTCCAGGCTGTGATGTGGAGAAAAGATGTCCCACTGCGTCTTGCTCTACTTGCAATCAAATTGACTGCAGCAAACACAGAAGCTGCTGAAGTTCAGCGCTTCTCAGTGGGGCGTTCTTGTTCCTCCAGCCTATTTCTGGCTGCCAGTGTAGCTGCCTCCTTGAAGTGCTTTTTTGTGTAAAATAACAAACCCAAGGTAATTCCCAGTTCATCTTCACAGTAAGGAAGCATATAATACATCATACAGCATCCAGGGAGTTGTGTTCCTTGTGAGTTTATTCCTGGATAAATAATGATGATAAAGATTTGTATTTGCAGTACTGAAAGCATTGTCTTTCCTTCCTCACCATTTTTGTCTTGTATAATTTGTATAATTTTCTTTAAACATTTCCTTGCTTCTGTCTTTTAGTGTTGTGATAGTGCTGCAAGACCTGCCCATGATAGCTGCTGTTTTACGGTAACAGCATCTCCATTGAATATCTCAATTTTTCAGTGTTTATATAACTTAGAAAATAGTTTATAGAATAGAATTGTTTTATAAATTAGGAGTTCTCTGTGAAACCAAGAAAATAACTTTATTTTTAATGCATGAAAAAAAAATAGCAGACCATTTTCGGGTATTGAAAAGGAGTAAAAGTCAATGAAACAGATGATTACCTGCATTTTAGCCTGGCATTTTATGAAGTGCTCTGGTAGTATCATGTGGTTCTTGCTCTGTTTTGTTTCTGTGTATTGCTGCTGGGTTTGGGTAGCTCGTGTTTCAGTAAGCTTGTGTTTCAGGGCATGCCCGAGTGAGATAACTCATAAAATACAGGCCCACGGTGCCTGGTTAGTCATACCTGGTAGAGCAAACAAACAGTGCAAAGGTTTGAAACACCACATGTGACCACACTCAGCCTCCTTTGGCCTTTTACTGCCCCCAAACTCAGATGACTGATGAATTGCCTCTAATCCTGTAAGATCAGCCACCACCCCTCCACTTGTGCTATTTTGGAAGCCAAATTTAGCGTGGTTTCAGGTCACCAGATACGCCGCTCCCATTGCTTGAAGACCAGTTTCCTGGGCTCCAGCTTGTGCCCGGGGGTTATTGGGCCCTGTTTAACCTCCCTGCCAGGTTCCAGTGCAGTTTTTCTTTATTAACCCTTTATTAACAGCATCAGGTGCTTGATGTCAATCGGGAAGATCTCCCCTTGCTAGAGAAGTCATCCTGCTAGGTAAAGCTGGTGGGGAGGCTTTGGCTCTGGTGTATTTCTGCGCACAGCTCCTTGTATGCCCTTTCTGGGATAGGGATGTCAGTCCCTTGCATGTTTACCAGGCGTTTGGTTTTAGAGCTTGTTTACCACCTGTGTAAGGGGCTTGGGCTCTGTTCTTCCAATGGGCAGACGGGCAAAAATAAATGCTTGTACTTGCTAACACTTAAAAACCTCAGGTTTCTTTTTCTGTGGAACTTGATCCCTACTGTGGAGGGCTGTGCCAAAGCGAACGTGCTCCATTTTGCAGGTAATAGGGCTTTCAGGGAATAACATCCTTCACTTCATTACTCTGTTGCAGGGTATGATGCCCTCCTCCTCGAGGCTCCATCTAAGAGTTTGTTTATGATTTGCTTAACAGTTTTAGGACAGGAATGGGAGAGAACAACTCCAGTAATCCCAGGGACTGCATCCTCTTGTTTCTTTTTGGTCCCATATGCAGCAGGTCTTATCTGAAGGCTCAAATAAATCGATGAATTGCGGTTCACTTTCAATTCTCCTTTTTGGCAGTTTGAAATGAACTGAATCTTAAATGACGATTTTGCTATTCCTTTTTCTGCATTCTTATACTGATACTTGTTATTGTATATGTAATGCTGGCATTGGATATGGATATTACTTGTTTAAGCTGCAGGTGTCCTTTGTGGCTGCTGAACATGTAGTAATATTTTTCTCTCGATAAGTTTGAAGACAAGAACAGTTTGTTTTTGTCAAATTTCACAGAAAAAAAAATCCTCCTAGTCAATTAACATGATTCATCCTTTGTTAAAATGGGCAGCTCCATCTCAGTTATCTCCCTCCCATAACTATTCTCTTGACTGCCTGACTAAGCTGAACTGAGTCCCGCTTTGGAGCTGGGGGAAACAGGAAATGTAGGGTCCTGGTGAATACTGTAAGGAAAACAAAACAAAACAATGTTAACAAAAGATAAAATAGCCTACTAGAAATAACCTGCCCTGGCAACTGAAAAATTTCACGGTGTATTTTTACTTTTTCCCAAGCACCCAGAAAGGATGGGCTTTTTGAGTGCTTGCAGGACATGCACACAGCATGAATGTTACCAGTGGGACTCTGAGCATCTTCCTTCCCTGAGGATTATACCTGTCCTGTCAGTCAATAAAGCTGATAAGCTTTTTATAGAAACTTAGAAGATCAATTGGCTCTGCTCCAAAGAGAGTTTCTTTTCTTGGCTGACGGAAGTAAGGGGCCCATATGGAGTCCACAGAAAGGGAGTATCAAGCCATATATGTTAGAATTTGAGTAAGAGGGGCTCTTGTAATTCTGAAGAGTTTGCAGAACATAAAAAGGTGATTTGCTTGGGGTGGTGATTTACTACCTTGCATCTGGAAGGCTATCAGGGATGTCAGGACACTAACATACAGGGTGATATATCACGTTTTGTAAAGCTGGGCAAAGTCTCTAACCCTTCTTTCTGCTCTCTTTGTCTTCTGTCAGGCCAAGGTAAGATGATAGCATTATTATTAGTCCCTTCTTGACTGAAGAGGCAGTGGCTCTTAAATCTGATTTAATTCAGTGTTGATGAATTAGGTGCCTTTACCTCTGAAATGGGACCTGTTGCACAGCCAGGCCTCTCTCTGGGATTGGATATTTTGTGCCTGAGTAAATTAATAATACCCCTGAGGAAGAAGTTCACAAGAAGAACTGATTCCATGGCTTGGTTCAAATTTGCTAGTTTGGCTGCGGCGTTGAGCCTTGGCTTCTTGCAGAATAAACTCCACTAGGTCTGAGCAGCTGCAGAGTAGGTTGTATCTTAATATGAAATCTAGTATTTCCACACTGTTAGAATAGATCTTACAGTGTCAGTAATCTCTAAATGAGATCATTTTGTAAAATTTTATAAAATAATGAGCTCTCTACTTTTAATTACATAGTTTCCATTTCCAAATTAAGATAAGGAAATACACCTCCTCTAGGCTGAACGTACACATTAGCGAAGAGGTGTGTTAACCCAGCGAAATGGATATCAGCATCTGGGTGTGACTAATCCAGGATATAAAATGGAAACTCCACCTTGCTTTTTTTTTTTTTTTTTTAATCATTCATTTTCCTGTTCCTTGACATTTGTTCCGGTGAGCCTTGCACATGAGGAAGGGTGATAGGGGAGAGCCCGTGCCCCCTGGTTTCCTCTCGTGCTCACAGGGATGCTGGTCAATGCAGACAGTGGCTGCCTTGTCCTCTGGTCAAGGGAAATAGTAAATCTGAACTCCTAGTAGTGATAGATAATTTCAGTCATGCTTACATTACAGTATATTTTTCACTGAAAAACACTGAAGTCATGTAATTCCTTTAGGCACAAATTCGTGTGCAACAGTTTATAAAAGGGTTTAGGTCTCTCTCTAGTAGCTTGCTGGAAGAGCCAACAGTAAAACTGTTTCTGCCACTTAAACTGAAAGCATCATGCTGCAAATACAAGTTAAAGTCTAGGTCTTTTGAACAGCTGTAGAACAGTTCATTACTTACCCATCAAAAGTATTGTATTGACATAAAACAGATTTTTACCTCTTTGAAAAAAAAAATGTTTTGTTTACAGACTGTAGGAGGCACTTTCAGTGTTTAGTTTCTAATTGATTAATACATTTATAAATGTAATTTTCATGTATTTTGGAGTAGAAAATGTTTGGTTAAAATGTGTAATTCACAGGTTTGTGGATTGTTCCATGTCTCCTGGTGGAAAGTGTAGTATATTTTGGTAACAATACCAAGGATGTTAGGAATGTACTGTAATGGAATTATAGTTATCAGGCAGGTTCACCTAGTAATTTGGATCTGTTGGATAATTAATTCCATTGCAGGTGTCAGCATGCTATGAAGGACAATGTCTGTCATGGATAAAACTGGAATTTATCCAGTTTATATAGGAAATTATTTGACCACAGATGTAAGAAAGCTTTATCATAGTGATATCTGCTCATCTAAAGAAAAGACCAAAATTATTTCTGTGATTATGTTGCTACGCTGTATTTATGAATTTTGTTTGTTGGTGCATGTGTGCAAATGTATTCAAGTTATATTCTGTGAAGTTTGCCATACCTTGGGGACCTTGAATGGGAAGATTGTGAACAAACCACACAAAGCCTTGCCCCAAGTGAAATGTGAAGCAATTCTGAATTTCTCTCTTTTGCTTTCTTGAATTTTAGATTTATCCATGGCAGTGCAAAAATTCTCACAGTCCCTACAAGATTTCCAGTTTGAGTGCATTGGAGATGCCGAAACTGATGATGAAATTAACATTGGTGAGTACCTGCTCTGCGCTTTTTGCAGTGATGTTTTGTGTTGTTTCTTACATATTTGTTAAAACTATTTTAATGGGGCAGTTAATGGTTTCAGCTTTAATGGAACATATAACAAATGCTAAAAACTTTCAATAGGCAGAGACTATTCCAGACTTTAAAAATACATGATGGAATATTGTGTCCTCGTGACTTACCTCGGTTCATGGTAGTTCGAAATATTGTTGAGTCAACTGCAAGGACTCTAAATACTGCTACTATTTTTGAGTTGCTGCCGGTTTTCTTTGGGAGGCAAATTTCCTGTGAAATAACCTGCAAAAGAAAGGAAAAGAAAAAAGTGAGATACAAGAAATATTTAAGAGTCTAAAAGCAGGAATGTTTTCTTTACAACTAGTGCATTCCTAAGTGTATAGTTGTTTGATTTGGGGCCAGTAAATATACTAGCTGCTTAATGTTCCTTTTCTTGTGCATACTGAGAACTTCTGCATTTGCAAAACTGAAGACGTCTTGAACACAGCATGTCTTGAACATTGCTCTCCTCTAATATCCTCAGAATATTCCATGCCCAGCACATGCAATCCTGGAAGCATATCCTGAGTATACCTTGTTCTGCTCTGTGGGTATTTGTGCCTGACGGAATTCAGGAATTCTGGTAGTCTTTACTCCATTGCCACAGGAAGCAGCAGTTGCAGGATGCTCTCAGGCAGTAGCGCAGCAACGGGAGCATTTTCAGCTCCCTCTCATAAGAGACCTGGATTCTCACCTGTCTTCAGATGGAGGCTCTCCAATACCACATAGCTCCCGTGTCTCTTCCAAAATATCTGAGAGGAAGAAAGGTGTTTGGCTAAATAACTAATTTGGCAGTGCAGAGGACATGAAATTCACAGGATGTGACTCTCTCTAATTTTTTTTTAATAGTCTTCATAATGCAGAGAGGAAACAGGGATTTGGGCTTTTCCAAGTTTCTGTTTGTGTAAACCATTTTAAGTCTTCTCTCCCTACAGTATTTCCCTTCTTGTGGTTGAATTACCTAATCACCGAGCAGGAGATCTAAGCTGCTTTCTTCCACAGCCAAGGTGGAGATTGCCTAATCCTCATTTTATTAAAATATGATAGCTAGGAATGTCCTTGGGTATGGCTGGAAATGTTCTGGGTCACTGTCTTCCATTAAGTCTGTTTAGAGGGAAAGGGAGGGCAGGGGGAGAGGAACCAAGTGTTTTTCCTCCCTCCAAACTGCCAGTGATGAGCATAAATCCATGAGAGATGATGTTTCAGATACGTCCTCACAATGAAAGCTTTGCTGGATCTCAGCCTGCCATATTTCGCCTCCATGATAAAGGAAGTCATTTGCCTCCTGTTGTATGTTAGCTTGCATTTGTAGTTTGAAGATATAGCTTGTCTGAATCCAGATGCTGAAAAACTAGAGACTGCCATACTGTGTTCTAACACTTGATTGCATTGTATCTTTTATCCCTACATCCTTAAAACTTTCCTCATTTTGCAGGTATGCTTTTTTCCTCCAAGATTTTTTTTTAAGGGTCACCCAACTTATTAACTGCGACACTCAATCTGTTCTGCAAAGCATGACTTATTTTTTCAAACTGCAGCTCCTTCACCAAACCAAAAACGCATGCCTTACAGCTATTGCGGAATGTGTGTGCTCTGTGTCATGGCAGCACTCGGGAAAGAATGCTTGCATATTAATAAATGTTGGGTAAGATCCCAATGGACATAATGGCATTAATTTAAGTTTTCTGAAGTATATACAGGCTTGCTAACAAGTAAAGGTCATGTTAATTGCAGTGAAACTTTTTTGTGTGTATTAACAGATCAATAGGGAATTAAGAGCCAAGTGATACCTGGCAGAATTTTACAAATTCCTGTGGGAAATTTCTCCTAATGAGCAACAAAGAACCGGAAAGTAATAGTGAGTTTTTAGGATGAGAAGATACTGATTTTTCGTTCCTTAGTTTTTCAGTTTTTTTTTTTTTTTACGTTTTTTTGAAATAAGCCAAATGTTTAATCAGCTAATGAAGTTTTATCTGCCTTTAAGAAATAAGTAACAGAAATAATACTGAGATCATAAAATGGGAAAATGCTTTAAAAGCTCTTGGAGAGTATGCCAATCATAAGTCTGCTGATATTTAGAGGTTATGTATTTTTACTAATTGGCAGATGAATTGATTAATGTTTAGAAACTGATGGCACTGAAATTAAGCAGAGGGAGCAATTGAAAGCCTTGCAGTCTAGAGCCTCTGTACAATTCCTGAACTCTCAGCAACTTTTAAGTTTTTTTTTAATATTCATTTACTCAGTTTATTAAGATTAGTGTTTGAAAATTGTTAATATGATTTTCTAGTTAACAACTGCAGTAGATGTTACCTATGTCATACAAACTGGTTTCTCGAATAGCAACACATGATGATGCCATTATATTTTTGAAAGCTGCTGTAGAAATATGAGGGGTACACTGTCTGAGAAGTCAGTTTTTGTATGTGAATTTTATTCCTCTGTACATTTCTAAGCTTCTAAAATGTAGAAATGCATTCTTATCCAGGGCCATAAAGTACTATATTATAATTTAGTGTATGCACCACTTTGCTATTATCTGTGATTTATTGCTAAGTAATTACATATTACAAGTAAGTCATATGTTTATGTATTTTTTGGCATTCTGCATAATATCTCTTGTCTGGTATTATCTGATAGATTTATCTTTTGCATATTTTTTGCATTTAAACTAAATCTCCAATATCTCGAAGTTGCATGTTCTTCTTGAATTTGGTCACTAAGTATTTTTTAAAGACAAAAAGATTTTGAATTTAAAGTAATTAAGGACAACCAGGACTTTCATTTTACTTGAAACTTAAATGTAGAAAAGACAAGGCATTTTATTGTTTAGACATTAAACAGGCATTTAAAACTATTTAGGAAAAAACAGAGTTCATGGAGCTTGGCAGCTGATTTATTTCACTTGGAGCTTCAAAGAACGGATTTGTAGCATTTAAAGAAATCGTTGCCTGATGGATTGTCATGTGTATCAAAGCAGCTTAAAAGAGGAAAAGGTAAACTGACAGGAATCAAATCCAAGTCTAATAGAACTGGAACGATGCTATGTGCTCTTATAGCATAAGCCTCAATTTTCGGTCTCCCTGAAGTAGTGAGCTAGCATTTGCCCATATCTTTACATCCCCAACAAACTGGTCATCATCAAATACAGCCTTGTATAGATAAATCACAGAATGGTTGAAGTTGGAAGGGACCTCTAGAGATCATCTAGTCCAACCCTCCTGCTCCAGCAAAGACATGTGCATGTGTCACAGGGTGGCATCCAGGCAAGTTTGGAAGATCTCCAGGGAAGGGACAACCTCTCTGGGCAGCCTGTTCCAGTGCTCTGTCACCCTCACAATCAAGAAGTTCTTCCTCACACAGAGATGGAACTTCCTGTGTTTCAGCTTGTA
>NW_010586480.1:355675-367160 GCF_000705375.1 Tinamus guttatus
GCTCCTCCTGATGCAGCCAGGATCCCATTGGCCTTCTTGGCCACGAGGGCACATTGCTGCCTCATGCTTAGTTTGTTGTCAACCAGGACTCCCAAATCCCTCTCTGCGGAGCTGCTTTCCACCAGGTCAACCCCTAATCTGTCCTGGTGCCTAGGCAGAACCCTGCCCTTGTCCTTGTAGAACCTCATGAGGTTTCTCTCTGTCCAACTCTCCAACCTGTCTAGATGCTTCTCAATGGCAGCACAGCCCTCTGTAGTGTCGGCCACTCTACCCAGTCTGAATCCTGCTCTTTGGGTTTCCTTTTGGCTTTCTCACTTTTTCTAAGAATGTTCTTTATCCTATCTATGATTGTGCAGCCCAGTGAGAAGTTTTACAACAGTTTCCAGGGATGCTCTGATTTGTTTTGTACATAAACACTCTATATGGTGGCACTTAATGTACTGATTATGTTCCAAAGATTATAAAATATTTCTATTACAGGCTTAGTGTTGGAAACCGACCCTAGTATGACCTTTTGAACAAAGCTTCTTCTGTCAGAATTTCATCATTCTGCAGATAGTATGAATGCCTGGTCTAAAATAGCGCAAATAGATATTACAAAGTTAACAAGCCAGAAGTTACTGATTTTTTTCAGTCTTAAATCTGTGATTCTGGACAGTGTGACCGTGGTGGGAGGAGCAGAAAGAAGGGATTTGGTAATATATTTCTGTTTTGCTTTATTCTTTTATTAGAAAAAAAGTGCACCCTTCCTAAAGAGACTGAAAATAAAATGCGAAGCATTATTGGGAAAGTACTGTGTACAGTTTTGAAAATTTTCCTGAAAATTGCAGTTTTGAGTTCAGCCAGGAATGTTACTTTAAATAGAAAAGAATATGCTTCCATTTTGAAAAGAAAAAATTTGCTCCTCTAGAAGAATTTATTTTATATAGATTTTGGGTTGTTTTTTTGAAGGAAATACCAGATTTAACTACTAAAAGCAACATCATTTTTTTGCTCTTTTTGTCAACCTGAGCTATAATAGCCTTCAGTTTAATGTGCATTTCCTGGACCTGAGCTATAATAGCCTTCAGTAGCCTTCAGTTTAATGTGCATTTCCTGCAACTTGTGCATTTTTAGATACTCTCTTTATACAGGTCATCAGTTCCAATACACAAATCATACAACTTTTTTTTAAAGCTTCATAACAAACTCTGCATATGCAGAATTACAGCAGCATTCTTAGTATTTGCACAAATCCACCTCATATTTAACTTACTGTTTTTGCTCTATTTCCTTCTTTTATTCCTTTTTTTTAATAATTTCTTTAGGTTATTTTTACAAATGTTTTTATTATAGATCTTTCTAGAAGAAAAATTTCTATTTATTTGTGACTGTGCCTTCTTGTAGTCTTTCCACATTGTTGCAAATTACAAAAATTTATCTACTTCTCTTTATAAAACCTTGGAGGTTTGATGTGTTCATTTCAGAATTGGACACTTTGTGCACAGTTTGTAACATGTTCTGTTTTCTTCCTTGGATATGGAAGCTAACTTATTCCTCAAATCAAATACATGTTTTTTCCAAAATTATGGACATCAAAGGATTCATGCTGAAGCCTTTTCAGATCTGCCAACAAAGTGGGTTTAAGACAGAGTGCTTCCCAGCTTTACTAGCTTTTTTTCATCAAAAAAACACGTGTTCATGGATAATTGTCAGTGTTGTCTCTTCCTCTGTTTTGCGGCCTGTGGGGCAGCATGTGATCTGCAGCCTTGCTCACTGCTATGAGAACATGGATATTGGCTCCAGTAACATGTGACTCAAGCTGTAATTTTTTTTGTGCATTTGAAAAGTTATGCAGAAAGTGACACCTATGAAACAACAATAACACAATGAATTACAGTGATTAATTAATGCAACAGAAAAAACATTATAGCAAAGACTGTTTTATCCTGTTCTGCTTGTGTTTTCCGGGTTGTGAACAATGCAGATGAAGCAATGTACTAAATACTGCTCAGTGGATTTCTGACATTGTGCTATCTTGTTTCTTTAAGAAGGTCTTGTCTATTTAGTTGGTATCAGGAATTGTTATAAATTGCTATGTTTTAGTATGAATAGTGTAAGGCTTTCCTGCTCAGAATTGAAAGTAATCAAGAGAAATACACATTCTGCTTTTTCTTTTTAAGTCCCCTATGCCAGGATAAAATCGAAGGTTGGCCCTGAGAGCATTTTATTTTAATATCTGTTTTTTCATTAGACTCTACCATTTAGGGAGAAGCCCTGAAAGACGTGAGTATTTCTCTGTGTGCTTGTTAGTTTTGCTTTTGTTTTTTCCTGTAATCAGAAATGGTTTCAGGGTTGTGTTATGACAGATGCTTCAAGAAGCATCAGATGCTCCGTTTAGAAATACAATAGGATTATGAAGCTTTGTAAAATTATTATTATTAATTGAGCCACAAGGAATAGGTCAGATGTTCTAAAATATGTTTTCTTCCCTTGCTGGAGCAGTTTTCTGACCGTGCTGCTAGCAGTTGGGGCTCATATGATCTTTACTGATTCACATTCCAAATCATTAATGGGGCGATAAAATTGCTGGTAACCAGCCATCTGCAGAGTGGTTAATTCACCAGGCAGTTGTGTTGTGTATACAGCACCTTCGTTACCAGGTGAACTTTCAGAAATCTGCTAAAACATGCTAGAGATGGAGAACTCTTTAAGGGAAGAAAGAACTTTAATAACTTTTTTTTTTTTCCTGCTGTTCAAATTGCTGTGTTCATAAGGCCTTCTTGTTGAGCATGCATGCCAGAAGCTCCCAGTCTTCTCTGCTTGTATTCTCTTCTCTTCTCTGCATCCACATGCCTAACGCTTTCGAGGTAGCTGCTGTGTGCTCTCTTCAGGAGCCTGTTAGAGGATAACACACTCTCATTCTAAGCGATAGAAAGAGAGATCTGCATGGGGAACTGTGTCTAAAACTATGCAAAGAAAAGAAAAATTCAGAGATTCCCCCATCTCTTGTAAAAATGTAAAAGGCTCTAAAATCCCCTTTTTTAATGGAATAGATTATGCACAAAATGCTCTATTGAAAAGAAAAGAAAAAGCAGTGAAGAATATTATAGGAGAGTTATGCCTTCATAAAGCATGTGCAGGCAAATCTTGACACAGGGGCATTGCAGTCTCAAAGTTAGAATACTGGCTCTTTTGGAGCTACTTGGAGGCTGATCAGGAAGCAGCTGCCAAGCTGGCCATGATCTCAAGCCAGTATATCTCCATTTATTGTGCCATGACTTCTTGAATTTTCTGGGTGTTTCACATTTAATTTTTTAAATCTGTAGTCATCTACCATCTGTCTCACTTTGACCTGTAAGAGGTCCCCTTATTAACCCGCTTGGGCATTCAAGTAGGCTCTTACTAGAGTTAATTCTCTACATTGAATTGCACTGATTTTCCATTTGTAACCAGTTTTCTGGATGGCATTAGGAAATGCCTGGAACAGGCTGTCCAAGGAAGTGGTGGAGTCCCCATCCCTGTCAGTGTTCAAGAAACGTGTAGATGGGGCACCTGGGGACATGGTTTAGCAGTTATGGTGTTGAGAGGCTTACGGTTGGACTCGATGTTCTTGAAGGTCTTTTCCAACCATAATGATTCTTTGATAACTAAACTGAGAATTCCAGGGCCTCGGCTATATTGCTGCTTTATAGACCGAAGAAAAGAGGAGGATTTTGCCCCGCCTTGAGGGTGGAGTTCTGGGAGCAGATTTTGTTAGCATGGGCATCATCCTGGTAACTTTATTTTTTTTCTTCAATGCCTGAATGTGTTGGCCTTGTGGAGCACATCAGAGACAGATTTACTAAAAGTGTTTTTTTCAGATGGATGGGAAAGGATTGAATCCTGAAGTAGCATAGAAGGCTATTTGGGATTGATTTTGAATTTCCATAGAAACATTGCATACTGTTTTTCCTTATTAATTACCTGTCCAGATTTGCCAGATTTGCTTGTTTGTTTGCTCTGTTTTGTTTTTGTTTTTTTTTCTCCCTAGTTGGAAGGAAAAAAATTAAACTTCTCTTTTTGGGTGACCTTCAGAGCAACTTTGCCTAAACCACCTGTGAGAACAGCACAGATTTGTTTGTTACTCCTCTTGGACTATTTTTATCTGCAGAAGTTAAGCAGAAACATATTCAAGATGTAAAATGTCTGAAATATTTGTTTAAAATCTGTTCCTACCATTATTTTTATCCCCATTGCATGTTTAAACAAATGCCACCTTTACTCAAAACACTGTTGTTGTTTTTGCTTTTTTCTTTTTTGTCAAAACCAAGTAATGAGAGATCTTACATTAGTGCTAGTGTCCCACAGAGGCTTCAAAACTGCAGCTGCGCCAGAAGAAAGAGGTTGGTGTTTGTCAATCCAACCCACGGCTGTAGAAGATCAAATTATGCTGGTAAAGCGGGAAATAAAAATAATGTTGCAAAAGGCTTTTATCTATGCAGAAGGAAAAGTCCTAGACTGTTGATTTCTTTTTCTCCAAGGTGCACAGCAGAAGGTTGTTGAGATTTCTGTGCTTCGTTCCCTGTTACCTTTAAGTGCTTATTCAAATGGCAGGAATTAGCCAGGGGTGGCTGATTCGGTTACCTCCCTTCCTGTCTGCTCTCCATTTCTCTCCCGGCAGGAGTAGCTGGATGCGAAGCAGAGGAGCTGCTGCAGTTCCCATGCTGGTGTGTTGAGAAAGGCTGAAATTGGTGCCATTTCCTTCTGATGCACAGGACAGTGAATGCTGATGTCTTGAGCCTGATGCAGGTGATGGACAGAAATAGCTTTAACTATCCTGGTGCATTCTGCTAAGTAGATTAAATGAGTAACATCTGATCTGAAAGTGGAATAGGCAAATATTTGTCAATTGACCCTATTGATGCCTTTGACCATGCCACTGGTCAAAGTGAAACATCTTTTTTGTTCCTTATTATTATATTAATTATATAAACTCTTGTAGATGCTTCCTGCTTCATCATCCTTATTCTATGGCTTTAATCCTCCTTCCTCCCAGCCTAGTTATTGCCCAGCTCCATGATTCCTTCTAGAGCTGGGGATCCTGGTGGAAGTATCACACCATGAATGTGAATGCCTGTAGGGGAAAAGTTACAGCCTGAGGCCTAGAGAATATTCCTACAGAACTGGTTTGGAAAAAATTGTTAGGGAAATGTCTACTCTTGCTTCTCATAATGTACTTGCTCTATTGGTAGGGTATAATGCTTTAAAGTTGTCAAGTTAGTACATCTCTTGAGCAATAGGCACACATTTTCAAGAACAGGTAGTGGTTTGATCAACTTAAGTGTTTATCTTTAGGCTTGAACAAATCAGATGAGGAATTGGTATTTTCTTAAACCAGAACCCTTTCAAAAGTTAAAGTTTAGCAACACAGGATGTCCTTAAACACTTTGTAGGCCCAAATTCAACAAAGCAATTATGGCAAACTGAATGTTTGCAGTATTTGTTGATGTTGTTCATAATTAAAATGCTTCACCATTCAAGTAATAAATGCAATGAATTTTACAAAATGGAAAAAAAAGTATTAATGATTCTCAGCTGCATTCTGCATTATATTACTTTTACTTCCTCTTGTTTCAGCACCCACATAGAGCCACCCACATGTAAGGTTTATACAGCTGGGAAGATAGAAGTCCTGGCTTCTTCCCCTCATCTGAAGTGTGGATGCGCCTCTGAAGAATCAGAGATCTGGCAAGCTCAAAGCGTAGTCGTAATTACTTCTAATCCCAGTGTTTATGGAATGCTAGGGTTGAGTATAACATTTTCTATTCAATGTTATATATTCCCCATTGCTGCCAGTCCTTATTATCTTATTATTTATCTGTTTAAAAAGAAGTATGAAGTAGCAGTTGTTTTCTTAATTAATATTAATGATTTGTGTTTCTGGTCAGTTTATATCATGCTCCTTTCCAGGGAGATTTTGCAGAGGAGGGGGAGGCAGGGGAAAATAGCAGATGGCTGCAAGAATCTCTGACTTAACCAGAATCTGCCTTTGATCTTATCTAGTCCTGAATATCCAGGCCCGTGGTTTTCAAAGCTCATCTTTCTATGACAGGCCTTGGATATCAATTGGCAGTGGAGAAGCCTGATCTGTTCAAGTCAAAGGTTAATAAATAATTTAGTTAAAGATTAATTCAGACATGATGGACTTTTAACATATACAAAGTTATGCCACTGGATGCAACAGGGGCCAAATCAAGCTGGTGGTGTTTCAAAGGATGTCCCCAAGAACTCCCGTGCACAGAAAAGGGTGACTAGTGACACCACATGAAAATCGCTTCATTGCCTGTTGCACCAAGGGTAATGAATTAAATGTTTGTTCTCCTGCCCTGTTGAGCTATGCAGCAAAGGTGCCTTGGCCCTGGGGCTGCCTTTTTGTAGGGCTCCACCAGGTGGAAACAGAGGCTGATTCCTCTTTTGATATCAGCTGACAGGTGTGATGATTTTAAAGCCTTTTTTGTTATGGCATAGAAATAGAGTTTCATAGCGACCCATTTGCTCAAACAAATACCTATTTATTCCATTAAAACATTGTGGAGATAAAAGACTTACATTTTCAGTCCAAGTGTATCTGGGTAGTGGCTAGACCCAGAAGCCTCCACTCCCCTGTAGGAATATTACAGGAAAGGGAAAGTCAAGAAATGGCAATGCACTAATTTGTGAAAGGGCTTTTATGAAGTGATTTCTGTGTGGGCATGTGGCCGCATGGGATTATCTGGGAGATCCTTATAGTGTCATATTGCCCACAAAGCAGAAGACATTTAATAACAGACGATTATGGAATACTTTGCCTTTATTAGGTAGTTTTCCTTGTGGATCTGGACAAGAATCAGAGAAGGCCCATGGAACCAGAGTTACTAATACAGGAGCCAATATACCATTCCCCATTAGTAGCTTAAGGGCTGCCCTCAATAAAAACAGTGGCTAAGCCCATATTGATGTTGCCAGAGCAGCCGGGGGATTTTTCAGTGCTTTTGGAAATCCTGCCCTTAAGTGTGTAATTTCTGTGATTTTTTTTTTCTCAAAACTGCTGATATTTTGTGGCAGTGAGATTAAAGACGATTATCAGTGAGATGTAAGAGAAAATCAAGCAGGTGGCTTCCTCCTCCCCCAATAAAAACCTCCTGCGACAGTGGCTTGCAAGGGTGATTAACCAGACTAAGCCACAGTGGGACTAGGTCACTCCTGCGGTTCGTGGCAGTTGTGTATTGTGGGCAGTAGCTCATAAATGAACACTGTATGTCAAAGCTGAGTTAATAGAGCCAATCTCTCAGCACTAATGCCATATTGTCATGTTTCCCCACTGCTATTTCCACAAATTGTAGTAGAAATGGGTCCATGCATTTCGAAACAAGATTTGCCTCTCTGACTCAGGTTATGTCCTTCTGATGCGCTGCATATGTAACTTATGGAGAGAGGAGCCCACCTTTGCGAACTTAGTTGCTAGATGCTATTTCTGTGTCAAGATACCATGTTTTAGGGGAGATTCTGTAGACTAGTAGACGTCTATACTGGGATTTTTATTCCACAGCTCCACTAACATTGTATATTCTGTGTGTTTTCAACTAGTGTTTAGGTTCACATGCTAGTGTTTCAGAGTCTTTGATGGGGTGAATCAATATGTTGTTGCTCTTGGGTGGTTTTCTTGTTGCCCAGCCCTTTCAGACTGTAAACTGCACAGACAACAAATAGTATTTGGCTTTGTGCTTGTAAGCCCTGCCATAGGGCACTGCTATTTTACGGTCACGTCTGGGCATATGCAGTGAAAACAAAGTTGTAGAACAGCAGCTGATGCTCTTAGTCAGGTCAAGTCTAAGGCTCAGGTACTGACTCTTTGGAATTAATTTCCAAATGTAGTTTATAAGAAAATTCTATTTTGCATTTGCAAAATAGAAAGTAGATAAATCTCCAATCGAATTACTTATTTTCAAAATATTTACTGTTTGTATAATCAGAATACACTGTGAGGACAGGGTATATATACTAGCTATTTTTTGAATGAAGCATTTATTATGATCATGATGATATTTGAGTAATTGCTGATTTTATTTTTTTAAAAACTAACATACTGTAGGATAGACAGTCACTTAAAAAAAGTCTTTGGGAACTCCAAGAAACATTTTGGCTTTGTTTGATTCATCTAATGTTCCCTAATGGATTTGCTTTGTGAGATTCAGCATGAATAAGGCAAGTCAATTTAATGATTTTAAGTGAAGTATTTGGACTGGTTTAAATTGCATAACATTGCATGACTTAAGGTTATCTCAGAACACGTTGTGTTTGGCAAGTGCTGACAGTGGATCTAGAACTTCTGGATAACCTGACTTCTCTTCTTGTGAATTTACTTAACTTGTACATATATTTATGTAGCTTTTTATAGACTCCTGTGGAAAAGGAGTGCTGTGGAAAGCATGAAAGTCTTGGCTTATGAAGTTCCTCTAACTCTTACCTAAGGTTTACATTTGGTTGTCCACATATTTGCAATGAATTGCTACCTTTTATAGCAAAGAATTCTCAAGTATGATACCATTTGTAACTAGATTTAGTTGCTCAACTGGCAAAGTTTTCAGTAAATCCCAGATAATTCTTTAATGACAAAAATGATTTTTACTTCTAATAGTGACCTGTTGTTTTCTGCTTTACGTATCTATAGAGGTAAAATCACCATGAAATACTTTGCTATATTTGTTCATGAAGTTGTGCAATACAAAAGTATTTTTGAATTAAAATTTCAGTTGCCTAATATGGCATGGACATACTAGTCTGTACTTGCAAGCATATCTTCAAAGCTTTGATTAAGCTTAGATCTTGATTCATTGCCTTATGTGGTGCAAGTTAGTCTCTACTTTGAGGCAGGTGTCTGTAGTTCTTGAGCAAAAGATTCCATTTTTGCTGTCGAACTCACTGGCCTTTTTTGCTCTTTTGTTGCCTTTACATCATGCCAAAGCCCAGGGTACGGGACAAAGGAAATGCTCATGTCCATGGAACCCTCCTTGGAAAAAAACGCTCACATTGAATGCCAAAGAACAAAGTAGGGTTAAGCAAAGAGAATATTGCTAAATTTGTTCTAGCCTGCTTTAAATTCATAGGTAATCTGGAGCACCCTTACTTTGCCAAAGCCATCTGTGTGTGTTAATACCACGAAGAGCCAATACACTCCAAATAATGATGCTGAGAAACAAATATCAAATTCTTTGCTTGCCAGTATTTTAGTGGAAGATTTAATCTTCTTTAGACAGCAATGCAGAGCTCTTGAAACATAACTTTGGACTCCAACATTTTCATTCTGTCATTCTGTGTTTTTTTTCTCAGAAGCTTTAAATTTGGCATTCTTCACCTCTCTCTCTCTCTCTCTCTCTCTCATTCTCTCTTTCTCTCATCATACATTTTTTTTGATTCTGATGTACAGTCAACTTGTTTGGCATGAAGTTAGCATGCTTACTTTCAGTAGAGGATACATTTTTTTTTGATTCTGGTGTACAGTCAACTTGTTTGGCATGCAGTTAGCATGCTTACTTTCAGTAGAGGAGGAAAATGGCAAAAAATACCTTTCTTCAGAATTCAAGATAGGAATTGCCACAGGAAACTAAATTATCACCTTAAGTCATGCTCCCTGTGTTAGGCTGTTATAGTTGTAGTTTGATTTTTTTCGTATGGGGATGTCTGTATCAATTCAAGACAAACCATCTGGAAATGGGATAGGAAGTTTCTTAATTTTTAGTTAGCAGAGTGGAAAGTTTAAAATCAAGATTAAGTGCAATTTACTTCAAAATGTGAAGGATGAAAATAAATGCCATAGTACTATTTGATTAAAAGCATTGGATTAAGCCTTCATAGAGTTTATTTACCATGCTAATTATAGAGTTTACAGTAAGAATGCTGCTTTATTGAGTCTGATATTGTTTCACATGCCTACTCTAAGCGTGCCTTGATGGCATCGCAAGAGCAGCCCCGTCCACATTTAGCTGCATGTACCTTTGTGTAGCTCCCCGTGAGGGAGACCTTCCCGGGAATTTGTGGTTATGGGGACTGTAAATTTAAACCACTGCTTTCTGTCAGAATTTGCAGTCAATCTGATGGTGGGTGTGGGAGTGTTTCCATATCATTTTAAAACCTGTATTCATGAAATTCTTGCTTAAGATGGTGTCTTTCACTACCAGAATATTTTTTTATTGTATGAAGAGGAAGGTACAAGTACTGTTTCTGTTCTTATAGAGGTCATGATAAATGTAAACACAGACTGAAGGAATGCATGAGGTCTTTGTTACAGATCCATAAAATCTGATACCCAGCTTAGGGAACTAAGAGAAACCAAATGGGAGAATAACAAACTTCATCCAATATTATTTTCTTAACCTAAATAAAACTGAAACCATTGAAGAGAAGAACATTATTTTGCTCTTATCACTATTAAAGTTGTAGCATAAGGTATCATTTGCCACTACTGCTTAGCTAAAAGTTGCAGCTTCTCTGACATGCGTTAGCTTACACACTGAAATTTAGATGAATGCATGAGTAATATTACCTTAAGCCTAAATTGAATCAAGTATTGACTTTCTTTAATATATTGGGAACAAAGCCCAGGAGACAATGAAATTGGTAAGAAAGCAACTATTTGGAATCCTCCTCCTCCTCTCCCTGAGTCTTTTCTCTGTTTTCTTCACTACATCCCAGTAAAAAATACTCTAGGAAAAAAATGAGTTTTATACCATATTGAAGTTTGCTTATGATAGAAAACTGGGAGGAGTGGCTGACAGACCAGAGCACTGTGGTTCAGAGGGACCTGGGCAGGCTGGAGAGATGGACAGAGAAGTTCATGAAGTTCAACAAAGGCAAATGCAGGGTCCTGCAGCTAAGGAGGAATAACCCATAACCAGTAGAAGCGCAAAATATATATTTTTCATACTAATGTTACACTTGTCTTGTTCTGCTTTTTTAAATTTTTTTTATTGCAGCAGTAGTCACAGACCAAATCAGATTAGGTTGCACATTTTTGTGAATTGCACAAATCATTCCTCATTCCTTATTGGAATTCCTCGTTCTAGTAAGTTTGGAGACTAAAGAACTAATCCTGTAAGTTGTTCAGTTTAATCTGAACTGTGTCTGTTATTCTGTTTAAAGCTATAAATATCTGTACATTTTCAGAGTTTTATAGGCTTCAGTTGGGGAAGGAAAAAAAAAAAAAAAGAGGTGTTAGCAAATCTTTTAATTGCCTTTTAACAGTCCAGGTTGCTCCTATTCAGAAGGCAATTTTTGTTTTGTGTGATGGGTTATAGTTGAATGCATAGGCAACATACTCAAAAATGAAGAGCCTTCTGAGGCCTTATTTCTAGACATTTTTGTTTTGGATTTGCATTTTGGTGTACTGAAAACTTACTGCAATGATGACACTTTGAGACATCAGATTAAGCTGCCTCCCTAGGTACACTACAAACCCAATGTGGCTTGTAGGAGATCTGCAATTCCT
>NW_010586480.1:367180-381218 GCF_000705375.1 Tinamus guttatus
AGCAACTTAAGCTCTTAATTGGAGGTATTTGTGGTGGTTTGCCAATGGTAATCTGAAATGCAGGATATTTTCTGCTCAATCAGCAAAAATAGCTGTTTTTGTCCTGTTTTTTTTTTTCCCCATATTTTCATAACAGCTTAAAGCTATAGAAAGATGGAGATTTTTATTTGAAGCTATGGATTTTAAAAAGCTGCAAATAACGTGCAGCTTCTGTGGCTGCAAATAATACTAGTACTTAAAGGCTCTGAAAACACTTCTGTGAAATAGTAACTATTCAATCATATTTACAATATATTTGCTTTCCTTTTAAAATTGAAAAAGCCTCTTCCCCCAGCCTTCCTGCCACTTGCAGATCTTGTATTTATTCTGCTCTATCACTGACATCTAGTAAAACAAGTGTTAATCCTTAGGAAATTTCCTTAATGGGCCTTAGGGTTCATTTTGAATTCTATCTGCTAATGTGTTACTTACTGGGGAAAGTGCCCTCCGAGTCTTAAATTGATGTTCATACTCAGGCATGAATACCTGAATTCCACTGGAAAGAGCCTGTTTCAACTTGTCCCACCTACCTCTGACCACAGTGTCTCAGAGGCTTCCCCGAGCAGCCCAGCAAGATGCAAGGAAATGTCCTAGCAGGACCTCGCAGTTTTGGTGCCTTTATGAACTGGATTCATCATACAGTAAAATGTCCTAAGAACGGATTACCTGCTTATGCCAGGCTGGCGTTCACCTCACATAGCTAAAGATCATGGTGATTGCTGCTTGCAATACTGTAGAATCCTGTTCAGTGTCCTTCAGCATTTCCAAAAATTGCCTGCATTTTTTAAAACTGTGTGTGTAAGTGTAAGTTAAACTAAATGTGTGTGTGTGAGGAGTTTCTTTCTTTCCTTTTTTTTTTTTTGTTTTTTTTTTTGTTTTTTTTTGTACATACAGTTATTTTTGTTCAGGTCTTCCACAGTAACTGTCCGTTTTGGCTCTGTTGAAGATTACCTTTCAAACCTGATTTTACATCTTTGAAATCCATCTGGCCATAGAGACATTAAAGCTACTTTTCCTGGAGGAGGAGGATTTTGCAGCCGGTTGTTGCTGGGTTGGGGCCTCTCCAGCGAAAACAGCTGGTGACCCGTTCCAGTTGTGCGGCATGAGGCCCCAAGTGCACAGCAGGGTAAATACCCGGTGGTTCTTGCATGGTGGGAGTTGCATTTCGCAGGCATCGCTTCCACCATCGTGCCAAGTGTGTCCCACACATCCTGTCAATGGTCCTTAAATAAGAAGCAGCCTGTGAAGCTGCTCAGATCATGTAAACTAGCATCTCGTAGCTAAATGGGAAAAAAGTAAGTGAATGAAGTGTTATTAGGCTGAGTAAAGTAATGCTTCTGTGTTTTGCATAAACTGGTGCCTCATGAATTGCTCCATGGAAAATAATTAGAAAACCCTAATATTAAATCCACGTTGTGTTACTTAGTGCACGCTATACTATCAATGTGTGTTCAGGAATCGTTTCTTATCAGCATATTCCCATGACATTTCCTCTTGTAAAATAACTTGACTCCTCCTAACCCCCTCACCCACTTTCTATTTGCAAAGTTCACTACAATTCCTCTGTGTCTATTCAGATAAAAAAATGCATGTTGCAGAATTAGTAAGAAAAGGTTGTGACTTCTGTGTGGAATTTGTGGACTTCCTGACAGGCAAAAGTAGGTCATGTTTAATGCCAACGAGTCGGTTTTTTAAATCTTCTGGTATTTAGGTATACAAATCTTGAATTATTGAATTATTGTGATTTTTTTTTTAAACAAAGTCCTCCTGTGGTGGGAGCTGGGGGCAGAAGAACCAGGAAGGCCACCAGAGACATCCTGGTTGCCAGGGTCTCTCGCTGTGGTAGATGCGGACTCCGATGTCCCCGAGCTACACGAGATGCCTGGGGTTGCCGTCACCAGCGCGTGTGGCCGGCCGGGACGTCGGCAAATGCCCCCACGAGGAAGGAGGCCCAGGCAGCCGTGACATCACTCGCTTTAGACAGCGCGGCTGGGCAGTTAGTGGAGCTTCGGCCTTTGTAATCCCCCAAAAGTGGAGGTTGGGGGAAGATGGAGGCAACTTTTCAGGCTTATCTGAGGCAGTGTATACAGCGCGTGTTATTGCATTTATATTTCAGTCTGTAACACACTGAGAAAATGTTAGTATGCATACTCACACACCATGCTCTTTCTTTGTCTGACTTCTTTTTATTTATATCCTAAGCAAAAATTTCAACTTAAAAAGCCTCTAGTTCTACTTTGAAACTAGGAAGATGCAGCAGAAGCTTCTCTTGTTTTCAGTTCCTCTAGAGTTTCCAGACATTCTTTTTCTTAGTTTCTGCTTCCTGCTGTTTGTAATTTATTACCTTTTTGCTCCTAAGAACACTGAATATTGTGTGACCAGAAAGCACGCTTTTATCTTTGCACCAACAGTGCTTTTCCTTGTTTGCTCCCCCACACCCCACACATACATTTGACTTAGAAGTTTCCCCATACCTGGGGGCTGGAAACTGGCTATATTTGTGCTCAGCTACTCAAAGATGTAAAATCTTGTTTTTGTTTAAACTCTGTAATGACAAAATTATGTCAGGAGCTTTTGTTATATTAAAAATTATTTTAATGATGTGCTCAGAAACTTAGAGATACCATAAGGGTTTTTGTGGTGGGGGGAAAACCTTCAAGGGGATTTGGATCTGCCCTGGTGCTTAATAGGATCTTTTCTTTTTGAAATAATTCTGTCACTATAAATGACTCCACAAAAAAAGAAAAAAAGAAAAAAAAAAGAAAAAAAAAAAAAAGGAAGGAGGGGGTAATGGGGTTTGAACATGTGACCACAATAACACATCATCTTGTGGTTTAAAAATGACCACTTATTTCGGTGAATAATCTGGAAACAATTTGTCTTGCTGACTTTACTAGAAACTCAGCTCTTATTCTAAAGTGCATTCTAATTCCCTGACTAGGTAATAACATTCAAACAGTATGTTTATCCTACTTTATTTGAAAAGATTCATGGTGGGTAAGGAATCACCCTGCCACACAGTGCAAAGGACAAACTGACTCTGTTCTGTTTTTCTTTCACTGTCTAGAATTAATTTTTGGGGAGATACTTGTATAAAAATAGTAATTCACCCATGTCACTTGAGGCTTATCCTATAATTTATTTTTACAGATTCATAATGGTTGCCTAGATATTTTTGAATGTCAAGAGATATCTCATCTGATAACTTCACCACTCAGTTCTTCAGATGTTTTTATACTTTAGGTTGACAGATAGGGCATGATGAGCTGAGATAGTGATCGATTTAATTCAGAACTGAGTTCTTGCTGTCAAAAATTAACAGTGATCAGCTAAAGGAGCCATTAGCTAAAACTGAGTTGAGGATGAAGCTTATAAAGGAGACTTAGAATTTCTTTTACTTGAAAGGTGCAAAAAATATCTGATAATTGTTTTTGCAAAAGGAATAACTCATAGGAAAAGGTTTTGAACCCAGCTGGATGGATATCTAAGTCACCAAGTATATTTGGAATAAACAAAGCACTCATGAGTAATGACAGGAAAAAGGATTTGTCAGCAGAGAAGGAATCAGAGGTCAAGATATGCAGGTGTAACATTACCATCACAGAAATTAAACTATGTAAGATCTTGCAGAAGAACTTGGAACAAACAGCACAATGTTTTTCAGCTGTATAAATTGAAAGGGAGCAAGAGATTGCAGTAGTGACCTCTGCAAAGTCTAGATGGGGTAAAGGATAAAACTATTTGGGTATGGTCTTAAAGCTAAGTAACAGATTGTGGATACTGAAAACACAGCCAAGGAAAGCTAGATAGTGACTTTCTTTTAGAAAGTAATGAAATGTAACAGGTCCTCTAGAAAGTATATTTACTGCCAAAAAATTTTTCACGGAGGTTGGAAGTGAATGAAGCCTTTTTATTGGACAGTGATAGAGCTGGTAACTAAGGAAAACAGAAATATAACTGAAAGGGCAAGAGCTCTGCTAACCTACACTCAGTAGTATATATTAGGTAACTATAAAGGTTTCTTATCTTGCATTTTTGCCTGAGGAGCTATGATGCTGAGTTCTGAACAGCGCGTGTGTCTTTGGGACAGTATCGTAGGTAGAAGGACAGGATTTTCCAAGAGAGACTTTCACTGCCTCCCTCAGAGTGAAGCCTTGCTTAGCATCCTCGCAGCTGGCCGTGCAAGGCTGCCTCAGCACCCGCTTTTCTGAGGACGCGTTACTTGTCTCATCAGTAAGCTTTTCTGGAGACCAGCCTCTCCAAAAAAGCCCTCCAGCCCTCCAAATGGGGTTTTGGAGACCCCGTTGCTCATGCTGAGTTATTTAGGAGGAGGTGATTATTCACTTGCGTAGAACGGGGAGAAAGAAGGTTATGCATGACGCTATGCAGCTTTGGTGTCACATATGATTGTTCCAATGGAAATATCATTTTTCTAGCTCAGCCTGTGATACAGTTATAAAATAGGTCTTCTTGGATTACAGTCCTCTTCTCGGTGTTGCTAGTTGGACACTCTTCTGGACAGTGATTATTTCCCAAAGATTTTGAATGTTTTCTCCTGCTTGCTCTGTTTTACATTGTATTGCTAATCCTTTGACTTATGTTTTAAGGTAGTTTTGATGAACAAAGATCTTTTTGTGTGTGTGTGTGTGTATGTGTATATATTTATTTATTTAAATAAATTGATCATCTGTTCCTGTCACCTGAGAGAGCTTGTGCATGCAAAACGGAATACTAAGGAAACCCTAGACCTGAAGAGTTGGCATAAGTAGTGTATTTGTTTTGTTAATATATTCGACATTCATATTAATTCAGTAGTTTTCATAGTTCTTTGAAATATTTGCTGTTGCTCTTTAGTGAGATAAACTCAGGAATTTTTTGTTAAGTTTCCTCCTGTTGCCTGTGTGTTAGAGTGAATTTTGTAACTGAATGTTGAGTGTTTTCTCTCATGTTTTGAGAATGATCTCTGCACATTTCAGGATAAGGAGTTTGCTCTATTTTTTTTTTTTTAAGGTGTGAGTCTTAAGAATAGAGTAGCTTGCTGGCATGTGAGGTCCTTTCTTTTCACCTGTAGTCAATCCAGTGCTTCATGCCTCTCTTTTAGATCATTAATGACTACTGACCTCCTCAGTGAAAAACTAGGCAATAAGAGTATCTTGTTACTATGTTTTCAGTCTGGTTTGTGGACTTATTTAGTCTGTAAAGATGTAACACTTATCTGGATGTTCTTTCTTTTTTTTTTTTTTCTTTCCTTTTCAGCTCAGTCACTGAAAGAGTTTGCCCGGCTCCTGATTGCTGTTGAAGAGGAGAGGAGGCGACTGGTAAGTCTGATGTGCTAATAGGTTGTGTTGGGTCTCTCTATATTAAATAGTACATTTTTCATTCCTCTTGAAATGCTTATTTTTTGTATTTGTGCAATAAGTATTTTAGTAAATATTTCATAAGAATCATTTGATGTTTTGCACAGGTAGAAGTGTGCTAGCACAGACTTCGGCAATATTTAGTGGTCTGTTCAGCCAGATATTTCTGCATTACTTTAAAAACTGTTTTTTCAATTTTTTCCCCAAAATAGCTTTGAACACTGATGTACCTTTCCTTTCCCCTTCTTACTTTTTCATTCACAAGTAATAAAGCAAACTATAAATGAAGATCTTATTATGGAAATATACACCAATATTTATACTTCATTAAGTCAGTATTTACAGAGTATATTTTAGGGATCTAGTGATTACATACTAATAATAAAAGAATACAAAGAAAAAGAAGTAGGAACACAAGCAAAGTTCATTGCTTCTCACAAACTCATATGCAATATTGTAGATCAGACTTGTCAGATTTGCCCTCTGTCATGCTGGTCCTGTGCCCTTTTTTTTTCCTTCATACTGTTATTTTTTATGCTTTTATTTATGTTTGTGTTCAGATATAGCTATGTTAAAGAAGTTTCAAATATGTTCTCCTGCAAGTCTTTTTTTTTTTTTTAAAAAAAAAAAAAGCTACATGTAAGCAATAAAACTACTGTTTCTTCTTTGGAAGTCAATCATAAATAAAGAGGAAATGAATTGCTCTGGTAAGGATGAACCTCAGTAGGGGGAGTTTTAGATATTGTGAAAGATTAGCTCAAATCCATCCAAATAATGCGCCTGACTTGTTTTTCTTCCTTTTGTGAGTGCTGCTGGAGGTGGGGGAAAGTATCTTATGACTCAGATTGTAAGAAATTTATTAATCCGGGAAGAGGTTTGCAAAGTCTCTCTTTCCTGGAAGTAAATACACATAGAATTGGTCAGCTGCTGTTTCTGTATTGCGTTAATGTTTTAAAGTAGCAAAGTCATCAGTATTCATAGGGTACAGTTCCATAGCTGTTATTGCCTAAACCTGGAAAGTGAAAGCTTTTGGTTTAGTTTAAGCTGTTGTTTTTCCTCTTTTGTATGCGGCACCGAGAGGAAGTGTGTGAAGGTGAGTGCTCACATGTTTACCAGAACACACACCAAATTACTTAGTAAGCAGCGTTTCAGGTGAATAGCTTTCCAATTTAGGTTAAAGATTATTGTGAGGTAACTATTAGGAAAAGCAAAAGCAACGAAGAAGTGATGGCTTGACTTTTAAAAGTGGTTAATCTTTCATAATGTGTGTATGCAACTTCCTTTTGATTTTAGTCTCTTTTATTCTCAGATGAGTCACTCCTTTTACTTCTAGAAATTCCTGGTCTTTCTGTAGTTTATAATTTAATCATTCTATATAATATTTTACTTGATATTTTATAGGGAGACAAGTACAGTAAAAGGGGAAAGGAAATCATTACTTTTCAATGAGTCAGAGCCTGGTCAGATGGAGGCCTGTTGCGCTGTTTTTAGTGTGGCTGGAGTGGGTCGTGCACAGATTCAGTAGCTGAACTTTGAGATCCCCTGTCCAGGGTCAGGGCACTGGGTGAAACTTCAGTGTCATGGAAAAATACTTCACAATTGGCTATGAGTTAAACATAATACAGTGATCAAAGCCGTGTTAATAAAGTGGAAAATAATATTCACGTGCAGGGAAACTGAGCTACTGTACTTGATGGGAAACCATTCAAGTCCAGCTCTTCTCTGAGTTTGAAAACCCAGTTCTGTGTATGGTCATCCAAGTGAAGGTTCCTGTTGAGAGCATTGAAGACATACAATTATCACAGTAATCATTTTTGAACAGGAAGAGAATTCAGCAACTTTTTTTTTTCTATTCTTAAACAGTTATGTTTTGCCTGTTGATGGAATTAAATGATTATTCTGGGAATTAAATTTCCTAAAATATCTGTTCATAGTAGAGACAAATGCAATAATGAAAACCTCAGGCTGAGGCTTTTGAAAATGCATACAGGATAAAACAGGCCTGCCTAGATTTTTACATAGTTTCTATGCCCACTCTATTCCCTAGGGTAAATTTTAGAAATGGAAAAGCGAGTTTGTTTTTCTTGGTTTTGTTTTCTCAGTTTAGCGAGTTCCTCGTTGTGATGGTGTGTCCGAGGGAGAGATGCTTCCCACTGAGTGTTCTGTCCATGGACTACATTATTTATTGCTGTAGCCCTAGATCACAAAATTATTGCACAAAAGTAGGTAAAATGTTGCTGTACTGACCACCATACACGCGTGCACACCAGAAGCTCTGCTATGGTGTCAGTGCACCTACTATATCATCCTTTTCCTTGTTAGTTAGATGAGGAAAAATAAATGTTGGCAAGGAAAATATAGCTAGAAACAGTCAGGCACTCCTAACTTTATTTGTCCTTATCAGAAGGAAGAAAGCAAATAAACAAACAAACCTGAAACCCAGTAATTTGCATTTTCGTACTATAATGAATACATTTCTTATATCTTATGATACACATCTTTGCCGTAAGGCTTTAGAAGTTAAAAGCAAACAAAACCAAACAGCAATAACAAAAAAGCAAGCCAGAAGGTGTCAAAGATAATTGTGATTCTCCTCTTTTCTTATTCACATTTTAGGAATGCTGTCACAGGCTCCAGAAGCCCCTGGAAAGGTCAGGGCACCATGCTAGATGCTGAACAGATACCCTGCAATAAGAGTTTTCTGCTTGGCAAACTTGTGATTTAACTGGGAAACCTTCTAAACACCTTCTGCCAGTTCCTGGGGAAGCGTGGAGCGCTGTATACACGCTCGGATTCCTCTGCTGGGAGCACTTCAAGCCACCTCATCTGCAGATTAGTGATGATTTCAGAAAAAGCTGTCAGCTGACTGGAAAGCTTGAGACTTGGCATGAAAGTCTTTAAAAATGAGTCTTTTTTTACTTAAAAACAGAATAAAAAAAAATGAGAAAAAAAAAAAAAAAAAAAAAAAAAAAAAAAAAAAGGAGGAAGGAGGGGTGGCTGTTTCACAGCCCTTTTTGACATTCTGCAGATGGCTTTGAGAAAACCAGCTGGCCAGTGTTGTGCCTGTTTACAGCTCCACCCTTTCAAATTTTTTTTCTTTTTACCACTTGAAGTGTGTGACAGTAGAAGACAGTAGTTTGTCAGCAAATGCTGAATGTGTGGGATTATGCAATGGCAGATGCTAATTTTACTTCCTGGCTAATGATTTTGATTTTTTTGCTACTAATTGCAAATCCTGTTGGACATGTGAGTGCATGATTCATATTAGAATATGGGGAGTCATGTATTCACAGTGCTAATCTGTCTCTCATTTGAGAGCTTTGGTAACTGCCTACTAAGTTATTTAAAAGTTTTTTTTAAAAAAAAAAAAGAAAAAAAAGAAAATTTTTTTTGTCCTTGTCCCTGTCTTCTATTTGCTAGTACAGAAAAAATGACAAATTGGCTTAGGAAAAACACAGGTCATGAACTAACCTCTTCCCCTTAACAAACAAAGGAAAAAGCAAATCAGAAGGCATTTCTTATGATATACAGCCTTATGTTTGATAGACATCATATTTTCATGTTATTAATTTAGTGACCTCCTGGTAAATGGTAGATTAAGAAAAATCAGAACTATTTATAACTTTTAGATTTTACAGGTAGCCCGTGACTTGTGCAGAAAGTTTCGTCTCCAAAGCCCTTCCAATGACTTTCACAGCAAGCCTCCAGGGAATGTAAAATAATGACCTCTATTTCCCAGTGATTATTAGGGAACAATAGAGATGCCATCATTTAATTTTATGTGAACAGTGGGGTCTGTATCAAGGGAGTTTACTTCAAATAATTTTGTTGAATTTGCATTTTTAAGTAAATGGTAAGTTTGATTTTTAGGGATGCATATATAGTGTTTTAATTTCGCTTGATATGTTACTAAACTTTATAACGGAGAGGAATCTACTAGGAATAATAAAAATACTAATTCCTTTTCTTTTCGTAGGATTAATGCTGTGTTGACACACAGATGGATTAGTTCATGCCACTTTTTTCCTCGTTCTTGAGTTTCCCTTTCAGATTGAAGCACTGAATATGTTATCTTTAATGTTATGTTATCTTGAATATAACTCCTGATTATTTCTGAAAGATCACTAAATGTTGAACAGAAGCAGGCCTCTCCACTGTTACATTCTTTGCTGTTTACCCAGTTTTTATGGTTTGCTGGCAAGTGATGAATGAGACAGGGGTTTTCTCATTTCTCCGGCATCATATATCAGTGAGATGTGCATGGTTACTTTGAATTCCTGGCCAGTATTCCTGTTTTTTTTTTTTTTTTTTTTTTTTTTTTTTTTTTTTTATTTACAAAGCAAGTAGTTATGTAATAGTGTGTTTAATGGATGTTTTGCTCTTGCAGCCATCCTTTTGTGAGTATCTTATTACTTCGTGCTTCAGAGAGTATCTCATTGTGTTGTTTTATTTTTTTTTTCTCCATACTAACATATTCTCGTTGTAGTACTGTATTTACCCTCATGCAAGGGGTCTGATGCCATTTCTACTGCTTCCAGGGAAAGCATTGACATGCAAAGTTTCAAAAGCTGCACTTGGAGAAAAATAAATGAACTATTAAACCCATTAATGGTTCATAACATCAGTAGATGCCAAAGGATCCAGTATGTTATTGAGAAGTAACCTTTCTCACATGTATGAAGTGAGCTACAGATTCTGCCAGAAGAATAAGCAATCTTTCCTCCACAGATGCTGCTTATATTACCCAGATTATGAAGGGGAAAATTGTAAAATCACATATAGTAGCACTCTGAGACTGCAGATAACTGCATACACCTGGCATTCTGTTTAACAAGCTCTCTCTCTCTCATAATGACAAAAATAGGATATGATGTTTTGATATACTTGATAACTGTTTTCTGTACTCTTCAATTCATATTAATTCATATCAATTTTATCATGTAAAAATATCCTTCTTTTGGTAAGAACTTGCCTGCAAAGCCTGTCTGAAAGTGTATTACTAAATTACTAAACTGAAAGTGCAACACTTCAAATAAGAGGATTTATTTTCCTCCCAATTAGGACTTTTTAAATATATTTTTAATTATAAAGCACCTCAAAGTTGATTTTTACACTTAATCTGGTCTATACGCCTCTTAATGCCCAGTTAACGCAGCAGGTTATATATTCTTAACTATATTCTTAACCAAGCCTAAATAGCATGGCAAGGTTTTCTGGATTTTCCGTAGCTCACAGGAATTTGGAAATATCTGTTACCAAGCTCTCTATTGAATGAACTATATAGTGGCAAAATAGGAAAACAGCACTGATTTTATTTTGTTATAAAAAAAAGATTTCTGCATGTATTAATTTTTCGTTCTCTTCCTGTTTGCTCTCTCCTGTCACAAGTGCAGTAGGCTGTATGTTTGCAGTGACACCAAGGAATTTTAGAAATTATTAGGAAAATAACTGAAAACAAATCACATGGGCCTACATGAATCATTTTGGTGAACCTCTATTTTAAATATTTATACTATGCAATTCTGGTTATTACATATGCAAAGTATTCTGTAGACTGGAAAAGATACAGAGGTGAGGAAGGCTGGAAACATGGAAGCTTTAAGATGAGAGGAGGATACCCAGACAAGGACTCATCAACCTGGACATGGGAGAGAATATGACACAGGTATAGAAAGCTGTCAGTATTCTGGAGGAGATAATGGGAAATTCAGTATTTGTCTTGTTACAGAACAGGGGCTTGTCATTCAAATTGCCAACCATTTGTCAAGGATGCTTTAAAATATATATACACTTCACTTAGTATTTATTTATGAATTAATTCACTCAGGGTATGTGTATTCCTGGTCATGGAATAGTCTAAATGTAACTACCACTCGAGGAACTAAGTATTCTACCATTTTATGTATTCTACTTTCATTGATCTACTATTATTATTATTATTATTTATTTACTATTATTTTGTATACTTTTGCGCATTGTATAAGCTACTGATCACTGCAGTGGTACTGGAATAGAGGAAATAATATGGTCATTTTTATGTCACTGAATAGCAGTAGTTCAAATAGATTAAATTAATGCTATCTGAAGGCTTGAAGATTGCAATGATGTGCTTCAGCATCCTTTAAAACCCACTGGTTTGACTGAGCTGCTAGTCTTCTGTGGCAAGTTAATGCTTCAGCCCTTGTCTTTTTTTTCGTCCTCCTGCCGATTCAGTCCTTAATCTGACTTCCTTAAGATCTAACATTACCAAAAAGAGAAAAATCTTGCTTCAATTACGTTTAAAAGTTTCTGTCATTGTAAGCAGAGCTGTTACGCTCCGCTTCTAGTCTCTTGGAAATACTGCGAAAACAGTTCAAGAAAGACAAAAGAAAAAGCACCTCATCCGTTCCTTCCTCTTTATTCAATACCTCACATGGGAAATTTGTTCTTTCTATGGTTCAGAAGTATCACTGCCGAATCTCTTTGTTCCCACTGGCCTCACTTCTTTCCTCCTTGGAAGTGGATAGGAACGTCCTGTGGACTAAGATGCAGGCAGTGTATCAGCAGGCCAAGTTTTCCTTGTCCTGTAGGAAGATAGGATCTGAAGGACTGTATTGAAATATAACCCCTCTTTATGTTTGCAAAAAGAACTTCTGGAATCATTTTGCTATGACAGAGTAACACAAAAGACTTGTTCAGGATTTTAACTGGTATGAACGAAGTCAACAGAAATGATGGAATCAACAAAGCATCCTGTCCTGCTTTTGTGCTGTATTGCTTAGCAGCTTTCTCATTTCAGAAGCTTGTTTTTGAAATTGTGAATTGTTTCCTTTTCATGTAAATGTGCATATGTGCAGAATTATAGCGTCTACAAGACCTTTTATGCCTGAGCAGCTGGTCCTAAATCATTCCGTTGTCCTACAGGCCTACCAAGTGTGGAGAGCAATTTGACTATTTCTAAGATAGTCTTTGCTGGTGAGATAGACATCGAGAACTTGAATCATAATACGGTCATTTTCTCCTAGTAAACCTTTCTTTTTTTGGTCAAAAGTGTGCCAAAGTGTGCCATTTTGTGTCAAAGTGGTGCTCTGTGGTGCAGCTCCAGCTGGTTAGCTGTTCTCCAAGAGTGAGTGCTGGTCTGTCTTGATGGGGCCGAGAGACATGGGTAGGAGCTAAAATAATTCTTTATGAGGAAGAGAAAAAGCAACTGAAGAGACTAATGGCCTTTGCTAGCTCTATGCCTTGTTTATAATATTTAATACCATTGATGCATCAGTAACATACAAACAGCATACAAAGCCTTGGTAAGAAGGCATTAATGATTAGAGTTCTTACAGTGTTCTCTCTTCAAGTTTTTATTTTTTTCAGAGAAAGGAGCCATTAACATTTAAAATAGAGATAGTGATGTTTGCTGCAGGAACACTACACTGTAGGTTAATGTAATTGCTTTGGTTATTTGTTAAAATCTCCTGGTTTCTGTGTTTGGATGCTTTTATTGGCACATATCTCCCTATGGATATCTGATTAGCAAAGTACTAAGATGATTTCTGCTTATTACAGTATAAAAAGATTACAAGAATTCTTTGATCTTTGCGCTGTGAAGAGTTTTATTAAAGGATTTAATGGCTCACTGTGAACATGATGTTTACAATGTTGTGGTAGCTGATGCAGTCCATTAATAGCTTTCTTTGCTGCTCTTAATTGACTAATCAGCAGTGACTGCAAATGAGAATAAGAAATTTTTACTGAAAACAGAAAAACTCATGGTTAGGTTTAAGAAGATTTCTGGTTTACTTTTGTAGTATTGTTCAGTTAGGAGACAAAATGTTACTGCTTGCCATTCCCAGCTTTGAAAAGTTTCATTAAGATGCACAGAAATGATATTCTCCCTTCAGTAAAAGTGCAAAATCAAGGGTTAGTTGAAAAGCTGTTTGCTCCTCCTCATTTTATAAATCCAATCTGTGTCTCGATTTCACGTACTCTTCTTGTTTCCCTTGTGCTTTAGTGTATGGGATCATGTTTTACAGAACAGTAACTTCCCGCACTGTTTTGAAAGGTGTTCTCTGAATAGTGTGCCTTGAAGAAGTTTTATTTTTGATGATATTTTAGTTCATCTTCCTAGAAATTCAGGTAGTTGCTATTTAAGCATGATGACACTTTGGCTTTTTGCGCCATCATTAACAGAGTTTCTTCTCAGATGATTGTTGGTACAGAAAAGAGAATGGTGCATGTACTTCTAAACGGGTGTTTTAAAGGAAGATGAGTTTTGCTAGATGACCTCTGATGAACCGAATTTCTAGCAACAGGATTTTATGTAATTATTTTGTGACTGCAGAGGGGAGGGAGTGTTTTGATATTAGCAGAGGGTATGAGGTAGACCCATTACTTGCCTGTAATGATACCAGAACAGCTGTCAGTCTGTCACTTTCTGATTTTTTGTATTGGATTCTGGATTGGTTTCCTTCTGTCCTAGTAGTTTTAGGAAAGATGCTTCATTCCTATGAATAATTTATTTTAGAATTAACCTTAGCCTGATCTCTGGAATAGTTTGAAGGCTTTCACAAGAAAGTGAGCATGTTTGTAATGCAGTCTCCTGTTAAAGCAATTTCTTCAATTGATACAATGACATATAGTTATATACAGATAAAGATGTTTTATTTCAA
>NW_010586481.1:0-18433 GCF_000705375.1 Tinamus guttatus
AGTTCTGCAATGAGCCCCCGTGGGTCAGCACTGACAGGTTAGCAAAAAGAGGGAAAAGTCACCTTTCCCGCTTTTTTGTTTTGTTTTGTTATTTATGGCAAAGCATGCCGTGTTTCCAGGGGTGAAGTTCCTCCTTGCCGCTCCTCGGTGGGTCTTAGCCTACTCCGTGTGTTAATGTTCAAGGTACTATGCGTGTGGTCAACTGTGCCGCTCAGTTCCTGGCTATAGTCAAGCAATTCCTTCCTGGTCAGGAAGGCCAGGACCCTAGGTCGGAGCACTGAGTAAGTCACAGAGTCATTATGGTAGGAAAAAAAACCTTCCAGATCATCAAGTCCAACCATAAGCCCTTCAACAGCAGGCCTGCTAAGCCATGTCCCCAAGCGCCTCATCTACACGTTTCTTGAACGTTGTCAGCAACAGTGACTCCACCACTTCCTTGGGCAGCCTGTTCCAGTGCTTGAATACTCTTTCCGTGCAGAAATTCTTCCAAAGGTCTAACCTGAACCTCCCCTGGCGCAACCTGAGACCGTTTCCTCTTGTTCTATTTTCAATAGTTATTTTAGAGATCAACCACCCCTTCCCTACAGCCTCCTTTCAGGTAGTTGTAGAGCGCGATGAGGTCTCCCTTGGGCCTCCTCTTCTCCAGACTAAATAACCCCAACTCCCTCAACCGCTCCTCATAACGTCTGAGCTCCAGCCCCTTCCCCAGCTTTGCTGTCCTTCTTTGGACACGCTCCAGCACCTCCATGTCTTTTTTGTAGTGAGGGGCCCAAAACTAAACACAGTAGTCGAGGTCCCAGCAAAGAGGATTCTCCCTGTTACTCGAAGCGTTGTCTTCTCTCCCACCGGGTCTTTGGGGCGTTTCTAGGAATGAGCTAATCAACCTGAAATTTTCGAGGAAGCTGGTCTTTGGAAATGCAGATTAGTCGCAGGAAAAGAAAATGATAAATGATTCTGTTTGCAGCAGCACTGAGGCTGAGATAAGGCCTGGCCCAGGAGAAGTCAGATTACCTGCTATTTGCTTGCAATAGCATTAGCAATGTGTGGCTGAGGTTCCGAAAGCGCAGACCGCTAGGAGGTAAATATGCTTACTTTGTTTATTATTTATACCAGTAAAGTATAAAAAGCAAATGTAATAATTTTACATGGTATTTTGAGGGGAAAATATTAAGTTTAAAATCCTGAGTTGTTTTACTCTTTACCTCTGAATTTCTCAGGTGTATCTTTTTTATGTCTTCAGTCAGGTGCCAGGTACTGGTCAGAGAAAATGGTACCTGAAACGTGAGGGTGCCATGCAAGTGTGCTGAAGTTAGTGCCTTATCTGTCTATCAGCATGTGTAATCACATCACCATCATGAAGATGGGCTTCAGACCATGGAAGAACAACTGTCTCACGGCTGAACTTGAACAAGAATGATATTATGCTTGATGAGTAAAAGAAAATACTGATGATACTTTGTGCATTTTCAGTAGGTCATCTGCTAGTACAACTCAGCGAGACGGCTCCGCTGCTCCGCGCAGCTGACGGGAACATGCTGCTTCCCTGCTCCAATCCCAAAGGACCACCCACAGCTGCGGCATTTGTGACACACTCGGTGAGCTGGATCCGCTGCTAAACTTAATAGCAACAGTACTGAGATGCCTAAGCACTCAGTGAGCGGAGTCAGAGGAACTCTAGAGCTAGCGGAAGGAAAGGGGGGGACCACGAAAGGAGAAGCAGGGGATGGAGGGAACAGGTCACCCTGCTGGCAGTGGTGAGCTCCGGGGTTGTGTCAGGGGCCTAAACTGGATTAAGATGTGACTTATCAAAGTATATTTTAGATTAGTGTGTAGTGCTCCTTTCGTCCTTCCTCTGCCAAATAATCACACTGCAATCACTTATTCTAAAAACATTCAGCAGCACTCCTACAAAAATTATGGGAGAGAGATGGAAGTGTTATTGCTAATTAATTAAATAAATACTTCCAAGGATTTGCTGCTGGGAACAATAGTAATATGTATGATACGCATATATATATACTTCTTCTGAGTGAAGAAATCAGTATAAATCATAAGGCATAATATTACATACGCATAGTATGTAGTAATCAGTATATAATCCCAAAGGGCATAAGACCTGTTTTACAGCTGCTTCCTATTGGCAATAAAAACATCTTGCCAATCCCTCAGTGAAGCTTCAGAATAACAGGGAAATGTTTGGCTGAAAAATGTAATTTAGATTTCCCTGCCTTAGTTTGAGCGAATCTCGCCCCTTGTTTCCAATGACAATTACTTTTATTTACTTTCTTCGCAGAATGAAAAAAGACTTTGATGACAGGCAACTGGCTGGGCAGGTTTCAAGCCCCTTGCATCAAGCATGCTTGGAATGTACTTGACAGTAGTTGAAACCTTGTAGCTTTATATATAAATTTAGCAGGTAAATACTCCCTCTGAGAGTTACAGATGCTTTATTATTCTTTGCTGTATTCATTAAGATGTTCCATCTCAAAGAAAATTAGGAGAAAGGTTTAGTGAACTGTAAAATTTTGTTTGCCGTTTTCCAGCTTTTTAATACCTCTAATTCATGAAAAACAGCTAACAAACAGTAGCTATTTCCTAGTTCTGACCTTTTTTTTCAAAAATAGATGGCGTAACAGAGGAAAAGTGCCTTTTCTGAGCAGATTGTAGAAGAATATTCATGTCAATTTTCCCTGTAAGCAATGGAATGCATAATAGAGAAGAACAATTGGAACCATGTAAAATATTTGACAAATTTCCACATATTTATTTGTTTAGATGTGTTTGAGCAAAATAGGATATTCTCTGTTTTTACAAAGATTTATGCATGTAATGTGAGCTTCTGTAGACTTCCTAGAGCACAAGGCTAAACCCAGGCATACTTTTTTGTAAGAACAAAGCCAAAAACAGTATACTTTTTAGGTATCTTTCTAGAAATATACAGCCTCATTTCCATTCAATTACTTCAAAGGCTCCAGTAGCTTATTCCTTTTAAAATATTGCCATCCCATAAAATTAAAATAAAATTATATTTTGATGCCTTTTTTATTTTAGCTTTAGTTTTAAAAGATTATCCCCTGCCTCAACAGACCAGGCATTAGAAAAGGTGTGTACTCTATTATTTGTGCTTTTATTCAGGAATTTGCCAGAGCAATCTGAAATGATCCCAACACCCAGATTCAAGCAGAATTCCCAAATGCTTAACACTTCAAAGGTCAATGTTTTTTGAAGTTCATGTCATCAGCACAGTTGAAATCCTGAGCCAAGAAGTGCTGCCAAAGGAAGATCTATATGATCCTGGAAGCCACAAACAAAAAATATTCACATTGGAACCTAGATGGTCTCCCTCAGACATGAGTTAAATGATGACTTTTGCTGTATAACCCAAGGGTTTCCAAACTGTTCTCATGGATAAGGAGGTAAATGCATATCAGGCAGAAGGGGCTATTACAAGAGCACAGACTATAGTTAAAGAAAATGTCTTGGTGCTTGGTGAGGTGACTAACATACCCTCACTTGTTTTGTGTAACAAATACACACTCTTCATTGTAAGATAATCACATAAAAGCATGGAGACTTAAGTCATTGTAATCAAGCCATTCATGTAAAACAGAATGTATATTTTCCACTCAAAGAAGTAACAATTAAAACAAAAATCACTGCACCCTTCACTCCTCTGTGTGTTGCCTCTCAAAATTTTTTCCTTAGGATTTGAAAAAAATGCTAAGTGTTCAATTTTGAGATCACTTTTTGACCAAAAAGTTTACACAAATAGGTAATAACTTCATTAGCTTTGCTTGATAATTTAAAATTCACCTTTTCCAAGCATAACCAATTATTTTTCTTTAAGAGGTGTTGTGAATCAGGCTGCTCTGATGGGGCTTTCTTACATTTTAAAGTAACATTATGCTAGATAATTTCAATTATCAACTATTGCCCTCTCATACTTCATAGGCAATTTTCACCTAACTGAGTTTCCTTTAAGGAAATAGTATGTCCTTATGCCATTTTTGTAGCTGCAGGTTTTTAACAGAGTAAATGGTCCACTTTGTCTCCGAATCAGTTCATGAACTCAGTGTAAAATGTAAACAAATCGTTCAGCTGCAATATGCTGCAGCTTCTACTGTAGTGGCAATAACCACTGGGAGTGGAGATGCAGCAACAGTAATTTCTCCTACCTACTGGATTTTCTCAGCTACAGCAATGTCATTGCAATTGCACTAAGTGTTGTTGCGGGCATTTTCTGCAGAAACCTGCACTGTATCGTAAAGCTGCTAATTTGCACACCAGGCTTAGCATCACTTTGAGGAGGGGTGTACTTGTGCTGCATTGCTTGCTATGCAAAAGCTGCTGTAATTAAAGGCCGGCCTACAATGCCACATCTCACACCCTGTGAGGGAGAAACGCGCAGTCGGCTCATGTTCTGTGGCAGCCAGGATTGCCTCTCCCCGATTTGCAGCTCTAGGCCATGGTCTCTCTGCTATTTCGTACCTTTATATTCAAGATTGGCTTTGTCTGCTGGAAGTGGGATGAATTGGCACCTGGCACAGAGGTTGTTGAGGTTTGTTGGTGCAGACCTCCTAATATGGACAGTCTTTCAACGTTAGAGCTCCTGAAGCCACAAGAAAGAGGCTGCACAGAAAAGAAAACCACACTCCACATCAAGACTCTTAATGTCACTGCTAGCCCAAAGAGTCTTCTTCTAGCCCAGACAGTCTTCATCTCCAGTCCTCGTGGCTCAGCAATCTGTCAGTAGGGCTGGTGTCTCGGAGGTAATTTAATGCGCCTTCCACACGGAACAGGGCAGAGCTGAACACAGGAGATCTCACAGAAGTTAGAGAGCTTGATCTGACCACAGCGATGATAGAGTACAAAACGATTTATTACATGTCCACCTAAACTGTTCTTCTACTGAAACCTCTTGCAATGTAGAGTGAGATGCTCTTCCCAAACTCCTCCTAAAAGGTCGTTTCCTGCTTAGAGACGTTCTTCACTTATCAGCCTTCCCTGCACCACAACAGCTTCACTGAAGTTACCCTTCTTTTACAGCAGTGTGAGAAAAGAAACAGCTTATATTCTTTGTAAGCTGACGTGCTGAAAATCCTTTTGTAGATTTGCTATTGAGGTAATTAAAATCAAGATTTAAAACAGGAATAGAACTGGGACAAAATCACAGCGCTAGTCTATATATGTGCACACACATTTTATGTCATCAGAGCAACACCGTGTTGAGTTTTACATAAAATATTATTTTAAAATAACCTGTATTCTTATGCTAGCATTAATTAGTAAATATTAAATATTGTTAAAATAGCTTTTTCCTTTACCATTTATACCGGTACTTTACTTCCTCCCCTGGTTTAAGAATTCCAGACAGTTGACAGCTGACATGTTAGGCAGTATAGAAATCAGATATTAAATCCCATCATGGTGGAGAGGGAAGGCTTGTGTGAGGAAGATATGAGTGACAGTCTTGTGACGCCCGAGTGTCTCTTCACGAGCATCAGAAAAATCTGATCCAGTTCCTACTTTTGCTATGCTCCACTGTGCACCCCTATAAACATTCTGTCTTACTGATACAAAGATAATATTTTCCAGCCTTACAGCAGTGTCGGCTGAGTGTTTGCATGGCATTCAGATCCTCTGAAAGGGTTAAAGAAACTCAACTGGAGACAGAGATTAAACAGACCTAGCGAAGGACTGGCAAGTGGGAGATTATTTCTGACATTGGCTTTGGCGCGACTTGAGGTGTGATGACAGTGACTAACAGGAAATAAGCTGGTAAAATGCAGAATTTGATAACATGATTCAGAGGTTATTTAAGTGTCCTGTGGAGATGACTTGTCTCTACAACACAGTGCAATTTGGAGATGCAACACAGCGCATCCCACGCAGGGCTGGGGCAGTAGCTCCAGAACCATGGTGGTGTAGCAGGCGATGTCTCACCTTAGGAGCTCACGTGGAGGGCTATAGTCATCCTTCCAGATTCCAAACTGTCATGGGTGAATGGCTTTGGGCCTGGGCTACATATCGGTTCCTTGATGCTGGCTACAACATTTCATTTCATTTCATTTCATTTCATTTCATTTCATTTCATTTCATTTCATTTCATTTCATTTCAGTATTGTGTTAGGTAGATGTGCATCAGGAAGGGACTACACAGGAGCAGCATGGGCACACAGCACCCACAAGGAGAGCTCGAAATGGGTGATAACCAGTGGCATATGAGAAAGAAATGTTGGGGTTTAGAAGCACCTTTCAAATAGTGAAATAAAGAGCATCTCTCACGCTGCCCCTGCCTTATTTTGGCCTTCTCCTTCAAGGGATCACCCTGTTCCCTACCTCAGCTGTGGATGATCTGAGATCTTCTCTGTCATCCCTCTTTTATCCTTTTGCCAGTGACTTAGCACTGTGTGTGTTTTCTGCCTTTGACCTACCTCCTTCTACAAGTTATAGGAATGAAGTCCCTTTTCATTCCACTTGCCTCTCTTCCCCCTCCTTGAAAAGTGATGGAGAACTCTCTTCATATATTTGCCAAAGGATATATCCTCCTTGATTAGAAAATCCTGATACTGTGCCTGAATGGTTTTTTTTTTCTTCTTTTAATCAATGGCTCATGCCTTTCAATGTTCAGCTCCAAATCACAGCAATTTTTTAACACTGAAAATTGGCTCAGGTTAAAAAAAAAAAAAAAACATGAAAACAAGCCAAAGAAAGGCCTGTCTCAAAGGACATACATGCTTAGAGGTGCAGGCAGGCACTGAGCTGTTTACCTGTCTGCCAGGCAAGGCTGAACGTGAGGTAGTTGCGAGCTGCAACCTATATAAATATATCTAGATATACTTGTGCAGCCACTCTCCCATCCTGCGCTGAGCACAGCACCGACGAGCTCACGTCAGCCCGGGCGTACCCTGTGTCTCCCCTCGCGCGGCTACAGAACAAGGCGAGAGATGCGGCCTTTCCTGTCTGCTCTCCCGGGTGCAGTACGTGCTGCCTCCCATGCTAGAAAAGCAGTCTGACTGCGGCCACAAGATAAGTAGCCACTCACTTGTATCAGGTCAGCAACACCTTTTACAAGTGTTACCTACAACAAAGCGCCAGTCCTACTCAGAAATGATTTTCGGCTCTCTCTGCTCTGGTCAAAATAGCACTCTCTGCTCAGAAACACTGGAATGAAATTCATGATTATTCTGTCCTGAATCAGCTCTAAGCATGGCTAGAGATAAAATATTTTATCAAATATTACTATTTGAAATTAAAACCTCCTAGTAATGTCTGGTGGTTTTGCTTTATGATGGGTATGATATGATATGTTAGGATATCCGATATATGTGAACCAACGGAGCCTTGTACTCCTGTAGGAAATGTAAGGGGATCTGATGTAACTAAAATGTAACTACATTTTAAAGTAGAACTGTTCAGAAGGGAAGCCATCATTATTGGAATCCCTTGGTTCATAGACAGATTTTTTTAGCAAACTAAACATTTTTGACCAGCTGTACTTTTGAATGTCATTATACTTTCCTTGTAATTTAACAATGTACATTTGACAGATCTTACCTTCTCAAAACCCTGGATAGTTTAAGACAAGAACGTTTATAGTATATATATTGGAATTTGATGAGTTTTACTCAAAGTGTAATTGACTTGAAAGGGGAAAATTTGATTACAGAGGTCTTTTTTTTTAACTATCAGTTTATTTTTCCTTGCATCATTCAAAGTAAACATGAAGAATATTTATGAAGGCCATACCCTAATACAGTTACAGAAGAATGTATTAATTTCTAAAATTGTTATGTTTTCGATATCATATTTGTTAATTTGTAATATTGGGATAAATCAATGTAGAAAAGTCCATGAGATATGAAGATCTATAGGCAAAACTAGAGTATGCCTGTATTGAGTTTGAGGGGTAATATTAATATGTTTTGTATAATAGTTAATTCTTTCTTGTATTGATTCTTTAGGTACATGCAGAGTCAGGTAATCCCCACACTCTGACAGCCAGATCTCTTGGTACTTGCTTAACTTTAAAACCATGAAAGAATACTGAATTTAAATGGGACTATACTGAACTTAAGTAGGACTGCACACAATTGCACAATTAAACATATGCAGGATAATGGCCTAGGAAATATACTGTAGGATAGATAGCACTGTTAAGATTTGCAATAAACTAGTGTGCCAGATGAAGCTCCTTGTCAAACCCATTCAAATATAATTTTGTACTTTAGTGAATTGTCACTGAAACTTTAATGAAAGAGTGCATCTTGAGCAGGAATCTAAATGAAAGAAGAGTCATCATCTGAAAAGTCAGGCAGCTTTTCTGAAATAATGAAATAAAATTATATGCAAGGAAAAACGAAAGCTTAAAGGAATAGCTAAGCAAGACACCTGACTGCAAGTATTGCAGAATCCTTCCAGATTTTTTAAAAAAACAGACATTGAGACAAACATATTCCTTCTAAGTTATGCACACTGAAAGAAAATCATCAAGAGGAACAAAAATAATAGTGTTGAATGGTAACATTAGAGTCACTTCAAATTTGCAGTACAAAACTAATTTCTTCAGGACATTCAATGAACAGATGTTCAGAGGAAGCCTGCTTACAAATCATAGTAGTATTAGAAATGTTTTAGCTGCTGATATTCACAGAAAGGACAAATTTTCTTTTATGTATTTTTTAATGTCAGCTCTAGTAATCCTTGATGATCCTATAGATCGAGAAAAATCCTAGGATCTTATTCTGAGGAAACTCAGCAAAGATAATGCAGATGAGAAACAATTTACTTGCCAGTGTTACTAATTGAAAAATAGTTTTGTGGGGAGCAGGATTTATAAAGTGTGGTTTTTCCACAGTTCTCCCTTCTCTGGATACTTGGGTGCCAACAAGGACACAAACTTTCCCCAGAGAGAGCACTGCTTTGCTTTCTGTCTTCACAACACTGGCAGAAAGCCTTAGTCAGAAAGTTTCTTCTGTTTTGGACTCATGGAGGCAGTAGCCTGTACTACTTTTTACTTGGTGTGGTCACTTGCATCAGTGCTCAGTAACCTCATGCCACCATTACCGGAGTGGATTTCTCTTCGGTGGTAGATTCATCAGTTTGCTCTTGCTTTATGCAGTCTAAACCACTACAGGCAAAAAGGAATCTCCCTGTCGACTACAAATGTATCCATCCCTCTTTCGTCTTCTGAAGTTCTGCTGTTCAAGCTGGACAAATGGATACTGCCTAACTTAGGCGACATTCAACTGAAACTTCTCTTGATCATCTGTGAAATTTAGCGTGGCAGCTATTAGGCAGATCCTATTTTATCAGCTAAATTAAAACTGAGAAAAACCTCCTTGCTCAGGAAGAAAAAATTAGCATCCAGTGGGCAAAGCAGCTATATTAATCCAGATACTGATCTCAGCAGCATGAGATTTCATTAGGAGTAATTGCAATCTACTTCTGCAGTGAGGAGAATAATATTTTATGATTATGTATTTTTTAACTTCATGCTTTAGCCTTTCAGATTATAATCATGTTTATAAATGTTACTTTAGTTTGATAATTGAAGGTGGTATCTGAGGATAGAGGCCATTGTATTAGGAGTGCTCTGTAGAAAACATACCACATAAAACTAAATATTTAGATTTTTTAAAAATAGCACCCCAAAATTAGGAAATATCAAGCATCCCAAGCACTCCCAAAATTAAGAAATGTCTAGCATCAATCTCGCTTGATTGCAATCAAACTGTAAACAAGAGGCTCACATTTCTAAGTGCCGCTCACAAGCCTTGAAAATGAGAGATGTTAAATAGAGCAGGACACTAGACAACAGCAATCAGAAATTCGAGGGCCACCTCAGCACTCAGAGTGGAGCAGTTACAACAGGAAGGGAGAATCTGGGGTTGTTTCATAATAATGCTCTGCCAAAGTCATTCCTCAGTGAGTCTTGCAAAGGTAGGACACGTACATCACAGCTGCGAGTAAGTGAGCAATATAGTCCCTCTGTTCACGAGAGCACAAACAAACCGCTCCAAATGCTCCTGCTGGAAAGTGAAACTCGCAGTGTATGAAGCTCATGGCAGTCTTTGGAGAGCCTCCTAAAATAAGAAGGTCATTTCTCTGACCTGGCCTGGTGTTATCCCTCTGTAAGAATCCACATAGACACAGGGGTGCACTTTCTGCATGACTAATTGATCGAGAGAAAATCTATAGCACTAAGATCGTAAAGCAGAAGAGGTGAAAGTATAAATCACAGCAATATGTCTCTTACAACACAGCTCTCTCCACAAGGTTCAAGGATGTTTTGGTGAAAACAAAGGGCAAAAGCTGGTGCTCTGTCTGGTCTCACAAACTTCTGGAGGGCTGCAATAGGTTCAGCAAGTTGTTTACATGTTGTCTGGTTTGGCTTCCAAAGATATGGTGATTTTTAATGATATTTATAAATAAAGTGTATGTAAAAAGTAAAAGGAAGAGAAAAACAATCATAATCTTTCGTTTGGCAGTCCGTCTGCAAATTTGTCCCAATTCAGAGAAGTATGAAGCCAGAGCAGCAGGAACAAGGTCCACTGTTGCTGCTCCGTAATTGATTCAGTGTATGCGCATCCCTACTCTGAAATTAGATAAATACGCGAAGACTGTTGTGCGCATGCGTAGCCCTGCTGACTATCTTGGGTTCCTCGTGAGTAAAGATACATAACAACATAGTGATCTAATGTAAGGGCTGATCTGTCATTAAACACCTCACAGTACAGAAGAGTCACATACTAAAGAAAACAGGAAAAAGGAAAAAGAATAGCAAGATCAGCTACTCTATTTTTTTCCGTACTGATCAAGAAACTAGTGACAGAAAATGAGGTGCCTAAAAATATATGAATATAGATTTCCACACACTACTGAGGAGTGGTTATGGTTTTTTCTCTCCCGTGTATCAGTATGCCCAGTTCTGCTGCCATTTTATTTCTTCTGCTTGACAGCAGAAGCTGAGAAAATCACTCTCTTACAGTGTGAGCTGGTAAACAGATGTTTTTCAAAGCAGCAGCTGCCATTCAACAGACAAAAAAACCCTTTAATTTTCTTTTACAAAATTTCCAATGAGAAAAAACAGCTGGAGTGCTTTTGTGATAAAGGAGCTCATGAATAATGCACTTTATGCTGAAGCATGGGTGTCTTCGTTGCACAAAATTGCCTTCTGTCAAGGGCAGCGAGGGGCTTATAGGAAGAAGGCAAAATTGTTTCCACTTGAGACCTCTGATAATGATAGTTTGTGACATGGTGGAAATTCATGCCAGTATCACTTTGTGACTAGGTGTGGATTATTATCCTTTATATCATTTCAATATAACAATCACTTGGGTTCAAAACCCTGGAAAGTAATGAAGCTGCAGAAAAATACTGCAAATGCTTATAGCCATCTAAAGAAAACCCAGAAGATGCACATTTATGCACAGGGTTAAAATCACGTACTGCTGTGTACAAGGTATTTCGTTCACTTTTAGTAGGCCTTGGAGCCGCACGCCCCCGGAGGAGCTGTGGAGGGGCTCTGGGAGGCCATTGCCCCAGGGTGGTTCAGCTCCTTGGAGCTTTGGGCTGTGAAGCAGGCTTTGAGGATCCAGCTTTGTGAGGAGCCAGCTGGAGCCCTGGCCTTCCTGAATCCCCTCAATGCAGGCCGGGGAGTTGCAGGGATTGCTTGCCACCGCTGCTATCTTGTGTTATGGAAGGTATCATCCACTGCAGAGCAGGAGCGCAGATCTGCATCGGGGTAGCACAGCACGAGGACAAGAGGTGCAGGATCTCTCTGTGGAGGGCAGCGAGGACTGTGGGGATCTGAAATGAGGTGACAGCCTGCTGGCCTCCTCCAAAACACCTGCCTGCCTTCTTGTACCCAGGAAAACCTTGCAGCTTTTCAGAAAGCCACCGTATCTCCTACAGCAGAAATAAGTTACTACTTAAGGGGAGCAGGCAAATGCCTTAATCAGGTGAAAAATTATGCACTTCATAAATTACACAGGGAGAAAAGAGAGCACTATATTCATAGCAGAGAATGATCCTGAATTGCTGGCTGAAGAGGTTCAGGTATCAGGGTATCTATGAACAAATAAAAAGGGGAGTTTCGGGAATGAAATTGAGAGGAAAAACAACAGTGAGATACCTCCTTCCAACCTGCCAACCTACCAACCAGTCTGTATGATAATTTGCTGGGAATGGCTCTTCAGAAGGACTCCATGTGGGGACAAGCCCCATCACAGAATTAGGAGTTCCTCGCCAGTGTTGTATTACTCACTGGCAAAGTCTATTAAACTAATTCAGAAAAAAAAAAAAAAAAAAAAAGGTGATTCTACACATCATTTCAAAATAATCCTGTGTCAACAGAACCTTTGGGGAGAGGACATAAAATCCCCCTTAGCAAATATAGCAAACAGTTTCCAATACTCAGTCAATTGTTTTGAATTTATAGAAAGCTTGACTAGTGAAGGCACTGAGTAAAACACAATATGTGTCCATGTTGCAGTCAATATGTGACTGCAGCTTGTTATGACAGTCTGGAGTTACTTTCTGACTAAATTATTTGAGAAATCTGTTGTTTACCTAGATTCCTAAACTGTCTTTGTTGTCTCTGCTGACCTAGATGTCGACATTCTCTGTACACTATCTAGTCAGCTTTAAGCTATCTACAATACATCTACTTAAGCTATATTTATGCCTTTGCCTTCAGGGTAGAAATGCCATGAACTACATCACCTGACCATGCTCTTGAAAGAAATGTAAATACTGTGACTATAGCACCACTCTAAAATTCCACTGTTTTTTTTTTTTACCTTGTTTCCACCGTTGAAAGCGTGTGCTTGTGCATATTGCAACCACCTACAGCCTTCTAGGCAAATCTGTTGTGTTGTAGAGTGACCTCCACTACCTACAAGCCGCACAGCTGTTTCACACTGGCCAGCTGTTGGCCAGCCTTGGTTATATCTCCCTACTTGCAGGCACTTTTGATGTCCACCACTGATATCTTCCACCCAGTAAAGAATTTTGCTCCCAGTGATTCAACTGCACCATTGCCAGCAGCTTTCTTATGGCCAGTGCTGCCAAGAGAAGTCTCGGAAGCAAGGATGATTGCTGTGATACCTAGCGCAGTGCCAGCAGCTGGCAAGGCTGTCTACAAATACAGCTCTTAGTACCACTGCTGTGCTAAGACAGGGTGGAAAACCTCCTGCAGCTTCCTTGGTACAAGCCTGAGTGCAGAGTCATTCCTCGGGTTTTCAGCTCATCTTGTCCAAGCAGAGAACAGCAGGGGAGGTGCTGTCTGGCAATGTTCCCACTCCACAGATACAGCAGAAGATAACTGCAATTTTTTCCGGGGAGTTTTCCTCCTCCATTTTATTGTAAATTTTATATGGTGTGTATACAACGCTGAATAGGAAAATGGGAAGTACAGCAACTCTTTTTTATTTTTTTTTCTTTTCTCAAGCTCAGAAAATTCATTTGGTCTAATGCCAATGTATTTAAGGTGTGTAATGGTTTTCGTTTTGCCAGTTCTAATTTATTGAATACAATGGAGACCTTTACACATTCCTTTATCTCTTATTGAGAATGGTTGATAATTTATGGAAGAAGAAATACCACCTGTTAAATTTTGCAATTAGTGGACATCTAACCTTGCATTCTTCAGCACTGATTTTCTATATCAACACTTTGAAAGCTGAATTTGAAGGCACAAGCAAAATGATATTTCTGTTTCTGATGCAGTAGAAACCTTAAATCTTCTCATGAGTGACTGACAGCCATACTGCTGGAATGAATGTGAGCAAGCAGACTATCTGTACTAAACACTCTTATCAGCTCTTCCAAGAGATTTATAAATGCCAAAACAAAGTGGTGCTACAATAACTACTGTGTCAGCAACCTAGAATTTTAAAGCTCATGTGCTTTTTCACTAAAGAAACAGTTGCAGTGATTTAAGATGTTACCAGTCCTTGCTCTCCCCTTCTCCCCCAGCTTTTTGAAAGTAATTCTCAAGTGCTCCTAAGCCACAGTCATAGTAACTCTGGAAACTTCCCATAACTGCCTGTCACAGCAGTTTAAGTTTAACTACTAGACTACTAGATTTCACATGAAAGTGACTGAAGGACCATTCTGCTTTGCTGATTCAGCAGAGGAAGACGTGAGGAATGTGGTTGTGTTCACCTCTGGCAGAAGGCCACGAAGAGCTGGGTGGTAACAATTTAAACTGTTGCAGCTTTTTATTATTATTATTATTAACTGAGTGTGTATCTAAGACTAAAATTAGAATTTTACAAAACTGAAGAGAATGAATCTGGAGTTAATCTCTGCAGATGATCATCAAGTTAATTACTGCAACATTTTTTTTTAACAACTATGTAATTTTAGGGACTACTAACTTGTTACAAGCTATTTTAATAAACCTAATCAAATAAACCAATTGCTTGTAAGAGGCATGAAAGGAAACTATTCCTTTTGGCTGTGCAGTTCTCCATTATTGGCTGGATGCATTTACTACTGAGTAGAGACAGAGCCCAGCTAGATGGACTCAAGCCAGGATGACAAATTCCATATTCCAGATGGAAAAAATATTTTCCACCAGACCAAAGCAGAGAAATACACAAACAAATGAATGATTATCTTTCAAAGACAGATCTCACTCCTATAGAAGATTCCAGTCTTGAGACTACAACTTGCTGAAGTTTGAACTGAATATTCTTTACTTTCAAAGAAAATGAGTTCGGTTTTATGCTTGTCAATAACTTACAATAACTGTGAAAATGTCAAAACCTGATGTGCCTAATGCTAAGAGAAAATAGTAAAGGACAAATTTTAAAAGGTCATTTTCAAAATATTTCCACATGTACTAAGAATGGACAATACTTGACAAAATGTTTGAAAGGTTTGATTTTAATTTGCCACTGACCTAACATGTTGATAACATATCAGTCTGCACTACTGCATGTTGCAGCAATAAGAAACAGCTGAGTGAAACACGTAAATAATTGAAAGACTATGTTAATCATCATTAAAGTATTTTTGTACCGTAAGTGACTTGCTGAAAGAACTTTGAGCTTGAATGCTTGTCTGCTTTTTCTAGTTACACAAAGAGGTAGTATTTTTTGTTAGTATAAGATTTCTATCTGTCAAAGAATGTAAGTAATTCCTCGATGTTTTCTGTGTGATAGTGAGGGAAACACTGATTTGGAAAACAGGAATAGTAGCCTTGGGTCAAAGGAAAGTGTCCTGCAGTGTGAAATGATCTACAGTTGACTTCACTGCAGAGTGAAAATCATTTATACTCAAATGATGTCCCCTTGGGGTAGCGCACTTTAAAACATTAGCACGCAACACCGAGATTTCTGAGGGGCTACTCCAGCATTCTCAGCACTCCACAAGATGAGATGTGCTGCAGGTCTCCTTACAGTGAATGGTAAGAACACTGGTTTGTCATTTTGATATGTGGAGATATGTAACAGAGATACTGAGATTCATACAGATGGAAACGTGTATGTTAAAGCCTCCCAAGAAACACTGTAGCAAGGTGACAAAGCTACCTCGTGGGGGAAGTGCCATTCCTCTTCCTGTTATCTTAACATTAAGGCAGACCGTAATCGTAAAGATAAGAAAAATGAAGAAGCAAATAGAATGGGCAGCAGCCTTATTAAAGATTGATGATGGATGAAGTAAGCAAGCTTCTGAGGCAAGTATCATCTCATAATAATAGTTGACTCCTAAATAAAAAAAACTAAACAAAACAAAAACTCCATACTAAGTTCATTGTCATCAGTCAAGAGGAACCCTACAGATGTAGTGAAGACCTGACAGGGACAGAGATGATACTGTTACAGGATATGCTAGCTATCCATTTTTCTGATGTAGTCTATATTTAAGATGAAAAATAGCCCCTGATTTTAGCTCATGGGAAGTATAAATCTCACATTTTTAAGTAAGTTGTTTGTTTCATTTTTCTCTGCTTTTTCAAAACAAGAAGCAACTTCATCTGGATATAATTCATCTGAATGTTCCTAAATAAAAGAACACCCCTCAGCTTTTAATGAAAGATAGCAGAGGGTAGGGAGTGTATGGAGGTATCAGAGGCCCCTTTCCAGAAGCACAGACAGAAGAGTCCTCACCCAAAGGGAAACTGAAAGGAAGTAGAAGACAGAGAGGGAATGAATCAGCTGCATCAGCTGTAGACTGTCTAACAGACAGCACATGGAGTGGATATTGTTCCCTTGAACATGAAACCCCCAGCACTGCTGCCACCACTGCAGTGCCAATCACAGCCTTTGCTGGCCTCAAAGGCACTACTGAGAAAGAAGCTTAGGAAAAATGTAGTGATCATTTCCTACCTCATCTTTCTGCTACACAATAGGGTCCTGCTTTCCTACCTCTACTTCCTAGCCTAAAACCTGTTAGGAAGCATTGCTATCTTTCATCGTACAATATTGTGTTTTGGTTTATTTACTCGGTTTTCCTTTCTATTAAGTAGAATGGCTCAAAATTTGTCTCTAACTCTGTTCTCATTATTCTTCCTTCACTAAACAAACTGTAACCCAGCACATCATAAGAGATGGTGTCTCTTAGCTTTGGGACCTGTGTTCTTCCATACCCTTTTGCTTTAGTTTTCGCAAGTGCTTCCTCTTGAGAAGTGGGCAATCTAGGTGTAAACCAGTCAGCACACAGGCAAAACCAGATGTCTTCACATCTTTAAAAAAATATATCAGGAAATACGGCCAACTTCCCACTTCTGCAGAACTGTGCAGCACTTGCTGCAAAATTGGTTAGTTTTGTCTACACTCAGCTGCAGCTGCAAATACAGTCTGAGCACTTAAAGCCTTCATTTCCCCATGAGAATAGGACTTTTCCAGTTTGCATATGCCACAACCCTTATGTGTATTTTAACATTACTTTAGGAAACAAACCAAATGTTAGTTGTTATGCTGATGGGTAAGTATATTCACTAACACCCATTTGTGAGGAGTCCTCTTTCTTTTCTCTTGGAATGTTGTGCTAAAAAGGGTTGGGGACTTTTTTTTTTGCTTTTAATCCAAATTCATTTTCTTTGTTAGAGCTTCTTAAGTGATCTGCTTAAAGGGGCTCAGGTTCCCTGCTCATTGGCAGTCTGTGCCTTACACAGAAAAGATCACCTGGGTAACAGGCACAACCCAGGTCCTGATGAATTCTGAACTCAAAGAAATGAGAGCTCTAAATAGGACTGCACCTTCCTCCGTGGCAGCATCTCCCCAACCAGATAATTATCCAGCTTGTAGGATGTAAGTGGGAGCAGCTGATCCCTTGTAGCTTGCATTTCCCAGCTTGTAGAATGTAAGTATGTAAGAATGTAAGCAGCTGATCCCTTGTAGCTTGCATTTCTCTGAAGCAGTGCCTTCTATAGCACTTCTTTAGGCTTCCTGAAAGCTGCTGTTTTCCAGAAAAAAAAAAAAAAAGTGAGCTGATGTCTGAAATACAAATGGCAATAAACAAAATAAAAAAGCATATCAGCATGTGCTGTTCCCCAACACACTCCAAACACATCTTTATGTAGGCTTATGCTTATATTGGTATTGGCAACACATTTAATGCCACTATCTGTTGCTTAGGAGAAAAAAAAAACACTCAAAACACACTTTGATGATTCTATTCTATTAAAGAACTTCTGTTGCCTTCGTGCATTCCTTTTAAGAATGCACTAAACAGCATGACTGACACCTGTAACAGTGTTTTGCTATTCTTTTATCCTTTATTAGGAGAAAGGTTTTATACTTTAGTGTTTTAGCATGATTTTTTTTTCTTTCATGCCTTTTCTTTCATTGTTTCTTAATGCCTATATTGCTATTTATTTATGTTATATTACGGAGGTTTTGTTGAAGAAGTGTGCCTGGGATTTGAGGTGACAAGTGGTGAAATTTATTGCAGTCCTTAGTTCTTGCAGGATTAAATTCCCAATGTAATGGATTATTATGAGACCATGCTTTCTATGACATTTTAAATATATTTAAGCCTTCAAACAGAGCACTAAAGGAAAGACTGTGAGCAGCTATATTAATCCAATAAAATTCTGAGGGAAGAACTAGGTTTCATCTGTCTGGAGGCCTCCTTTTCCCTGTGCCTGCTTGTGAGAGTGTGCTGTTACCCCTCTTAACCTGTGGCACATCCTTCCCTTTTTCCCCTTTTCCCTGCATATTCGGAGGCAGGAGAATGTTTGCACATCTCTGACTTCCACCTTTTCTCTTTGTGTTCTGCGTTTTATCAGAACATTATTCTTCTAAGCCATTCTCTAGGACCTGGAAATGTGCTAAGCCTTAATAACACACATGCAGAGCTTCACATACAGACCAAGAGTATACTGCCCCTAGATACATCCATTGTGGAGCCAAATAAAGTAAGTGGGGAGGAGTGACTGATAGATGACTCTGTGGCTACACATGGAATAAGAGGAAAA
>NW_010586481.1:27827-44451 GCF_000705375.1 Tinamus guttatus
TGGGAATTGCCCCCTCCTCCCCGTGCATTGGCTGCCTGACGTGACGAGGTGAGAGAGCTGCCGAGGGGCCGGGACAAACCTGCTTCTTCTGCTCCTTCCCTCTGTGCCCAACGGCCACTGGGTAGCTCGGAAGGTAGAGCCACAAGGGAATAGGACAGAACTCCTCCCTCACTAAGCTTGTAAGAGTTTAGCTTATGGCTCTGAAAACCCTTTGGACAGGCAGAAGTTGTAAAGAAGGAGAAAAAAAAAAGCTACAAATTAATACTGCAGCGGGCACCCTTAAAATTCATGCAACAATTAGATGAGCCTCTTTCCTCTGTAAAATTCCACTGACATGAGCGGTGTTAACCTCGGTGGTTAGGTGTTCACCTGGTTCTGTGTGCCAGAATGTTTGGGGAAGGTGTAGAGAGATGTGAGGTAACTAATCATGGCATGGAAAAAATGACGTGTGGAATTTTTTTGAGGGTATGGAGCCCTTATGAGGAACACTTTTGCTTGCCTCATATTTTGCAGATTGACTTAATATTCAGTTAAAAACGTGATATTTCCAATTATCCAGTGTCAAAATATGTAAGCCATTTAAGGCAAGGACTGTCTCTTTGTATGGCACCTGACATGATGGGACACCTATTCCTGATACAAGTAAGTGCGTGTGCATTGTGTGTGTTATTTATTTATTTAACTTCCCCCTAAAACTGTACAGTGATGCTCTGGAGGAGGTGTAATTAATAATACCTGTGGTGTTATTAATTTGATTGGCGCAAATGATTCCTGTTTATTCTTTGCTTGGGTTCTGACAGCAGAATTAACTTAATGCCTTCAGGAATGCAGAAGTTGCTTGTTTTTGTTCGAGTGTTCTAATTTTTCTTTCACAGGTATATGACACTGTCTTTCTGACCTTTTACTTATTGCTAAATTATTACTTAACATTGCTCTTAATCATCAAAAGGAACTTAATTATAATTAACTAGAATTTGGGCAATGTTTAAAAATGATGTTCTGAAAACTGTAACAAAATTTCCTATCAATAAGCTTTGACCAATTGGTAATTAATTGATATAGGTTGCTGCTTTTCAATTTAATTAAAAAAACAACAACAACAACAAAAAAAAAAAGTGTGTGTGTGTGTGCTCTTTGGAATTAATACTATGAAATTGCAAGGAAAAATAAAAGTAGAAGATATTAATTTGCCTGTAATTAATGGCCAAACTTTAATTATCCTACTCAAGCAATAGTGCCAGTGTATTTGCATTGTCACTCTAGGCTTGCTGGATGTATCCTTGGCTTTTTTATGTCAGGTAATTCAGCTGACTTGTAAATTGACAGTTGTGTTGTAATAAAGAAAGGAATCTCTTGAATCTTTTTTGTTTGTGTGTGTGTGTGTGTGTGTGTGTGTGTGCTTGCTTTTGGTGCTTGTGCATTTAGTGTTTTTGTTTCTAAAGAAACAAAAGAAGTTTGGATCTTCAGTATTACTGACACGAACCAAACTTCTGCAACTGAGCATTTTATTTTCATTCTGTGTTTTTATTACTCCAAACAGGCCAGAAGGAAAGGATTATGCTCTGCACTGGCTGGTTTTGGGAACACACACCTCTGATGAGCAGAACCATTTGGTTGTTGCAAGAGTCCAGATTCCCAATGATGATCAGTTTGACACCTCTCAGTGTGACAGTGAGAAAGGAGGTGGGCTCTGCATGCGCTCTTAGATGGGGCTCTAACAGATGTCCTATCCGATTGTATTCTCATTTCTTCTTGAGTAGTAAAAATAACATGGCAGGATGCCAGTTTACACTAATTCTACCTTGCTAATCTGTGAGTTGTGCTGAAAACTGACATGCATCTAACTTGAATAGACTACTATTCAAATAGAATTTATTTCAGAGTATTTCAAATATTTAAAGTGTTAATGCTGTGGTGCCACGTGATGCTAGTTTTCCGTAGGCCTTACCATATTGCTCTGTTCAGATGCTTGCCACTGCTTCTTGAAGTGGGGGGAAGCCTGAAGTGCTGTTATTTCAACCCATTTGAAATAATTGACATGATAACCTGACCTTTTTATGACAGAGTTTGGTGGCTTTGGATCTGTGACTGGCAAAATCGAAACGGAGATTAAAATTAACCATGAAGGCGAAGTAAATCGGGCTCGTTACATGCCTCAGAATCCCTCCATCATTGCTACAAAAACACCATCTGCTGATGTGTTGGTATTTGATTACACTAAACATCCTTCAAAACCAGGTTTGTCAAATTCTTTCAAATTCTGCAAAATGTCTCTTGGCATTGAGGAATAAATTTCAATTTGACAGTAATTGGGAGGAGGGATCTGGAATCAGAGTAGAATGGCCCAGTACTTCAATGACTTTAGGTGTCCGTTTGTGTTTGATATCATTACTCAGCATCTCCTATGAGACTGATTGCATAAAACACAATTTCTCCAACTCCAAACAAAGTTCTTTTGAAAATGATGCTTGTATGGATTGATGTGAAGGATTAAGCTACATGAAAGGAATTTTTCTTTCAGACACGAGTGGAGAGTGCAATCCTGATCTTAGATTAAGAGGGCACCTAAAAGAAGGATATGGCTTATCATGGAACTCCAATCTGAGTGGACATCTTCTGAGTGCATCAGATGACCATGTAAAAACAATCATCTCTTCCTCCCTAAAATATTCTAATTTATGCTATAATAGATAATTGGGATAAAACTGGCTTGCTATAGCTTTTTACTGTGCTAAACTATACAAGAGCTTCCCCAAGCAACAATAATATTTCTTAAGGCTGTAGTCAGTTATGTGTAGTTTTGTTTTTGCCTGTGATCAATAACTGTATCATGTTCTGGATGAAGTAAAAACAGAATGGTTTAGGTCTGAGGCCTTAAAATTAGTAAGACTCCCAAAGGTTAACATTAGATTGAACTACAGTTACTTGTTTATGGCATTCCAAGTGAAATGGGAGCTGTGGCAATTGGGGTGCTTTTTCTAAATTGCTTTTGTGAGCTGCTTAGAAATAAACTTTGGGCCCTGAACCTACAGAGACTTGATCAAGCAATTCAGCTGTATGCCTGCTTTTGGGTTAGTAGATTTTTTTTTTTTTCAAAAACAAATACTGTTTCAGGAATATCTTTTCTGCAAAAAATATACATATATATATATATATATATATATGTACACAAAGGGTGATTTATTTCCTTATTCTTTGAAAGATGTCACAATGACACAATTAAAACTTCATTAACAACACAATATGGCTCTTACTTACAGACTGTCTGTTTATGGGATATAAGTGCAGGACCAAAAGAAGGCAAAGTTGTTGATGCGAAAGCCATCTTTACTGGGCATTCTGCAGTTGTAGAAGACGTGGCTTGGCATCTCCTCCATGAATCTCTCTTTGGATCTGTGGCTGATGATCAGAAGCTAATGATGTGAGTTGGGGTTAACCACTCTGGAATACTGGAATACAGATATAAAAATCTGCACTATGGAATAGTTTAATGGATCTCAAATGTTATCAACGGTAGTAATGCTGCAAGATCTCAGAAATCTGCATAGTAATGTGCCTCTGTTTGAGGGGAGAATAAAATGGAATTAACATTTATTTAAGCTTTGTGATGTGAACTATTAATGTACTTTCTGTGTACAGCAGACACGAGTTCTAACAGTTACTGCTTTAAAAACTGTAGCTTCAAAAACTGTAGCTTCAGACTAGTGTAAGTAATGATAGACATAGGGTGGATCAGGTTAGGACTGGGGGGAACCCTCATCTGAAAAATTTTGTTTTTTCCTAATTCTTTTGTGTTCTGTCTCCCTCCTCCCCTAACCTTTATCTTGACAGTTGGGACACAAGATCTAATACTACATCCAAGCCAAATCACTGTGTAGATGCCCACACAGCTGAGGTCAACTGCCTGTCCTTCAATCCTTACAGCGAGTTTATTCTAGCAACTGGTTCTGCTGACAAGGTTTTTACTTTTGTTTACTCTACACTTAATGTTTATTCTAGATGGCAGTTCTGCAGACATTATAATATAAACAATTTTTTGTTCCTTCTCTTAGACCGTGGCTTTGTGGGATCTTCGAAACTTAAAACTGAAACTTCATTCTTTTGAGTCTCATAAGGATGAAATTTTTCAGGTGGGTAAGCTTTTCTCATGGCCTTTTACAAAAACTACAAAAATAGTGACTTGGACAAAAACAGGTGGACAGGTGGATTTTTGTGTGGTGACTACCGTTAATAAATAAAATAGACATATTAAATGTGGAACACTGAATTTTGACTATAACTATAGACAGGGCCATGTATTTCTACCCAATCCCACTTTACTTTGAAGCAAGTAGTCAACTTGCTGTTTTTTTTGTTTTGTTTTGTTTTGTTTTGTTTTTTTAAAAAAAAAAAAAAAACAAACAGGTGCTTATAGCTACTCAGTAAGACTAGAAGATGCCTCTAAAATGTCCTCCTATAGAGAAGATGTAGGTTCAGACCTACTGCTGAGAACTTTAGTTAGCACTGTACAAGTAAGAGTGACTTTTAGGCACTTAAATTTCGTAACATTGTAAAAGCCTAAAAGGGGAATGATGGTAGCTGTTCACTTGGAGTAATCTAAAGTGTTCTGCTCCAGCTCTAGGACATCCCTTAATGGAAGAAACTTAACTCCTTGAATTTAGTTGTTGAAAAATAATGGTCAGGATATGCATTAGAAGTCAATAACTGTGCTCCAGTCAAGTTATTGCCTTTCAACAGGTGCATTGGTCCCCTCACAATGAAACAATTCTTGCTTCAAGTGGTACCGATCGTCGGCTTAACATATGGGATCTAAGGTGAACAGCAATTGCTTTCATTTAATATCTATGAACAGAAGGTAATACAGGGCAGCAGGCCTCCTCTGCTTGGTAGACTGCATTTGTGCTATTCTCTAGTTTTGCTTGGTTAGTTAACTTGGACTAGTTTACAAATGAAGATTTTTAGCAGATACTGTTTTCTATTACCTTCAGTAATAAGTGATTCCTGTCTCAAGGTGCTTCAGAAGGAAGTTGCTCTTTCAGCAGCAATAATACCCAGCAATTTATATTCTGTACCTGAGACTTCAAATTCTCTGACAGTGGGAGAAATACAAAAAGCAAATATAGCCAGCCACTATGAAGGACTAGTAAATTATACTGATATGGGATGCAATGCTTCTTATTAAAAGATACACACTACTTTCATGCAGCAAAATTGGAGAAGAGCAGTCTGCAGAGGATGCAGAGGATGGACCTCCTGAACTCCTGGTATGCTTTTGGTTAACCTTGCCATCAGGCTGTTACTGCAGTCATTTCCCAAGCCTTCTCGCCCCCTCAACTATTGATCATTGTTGTAACTAGCAGCAGCTTCTCACTTTGAGGCAGAAGGTCTTTTGGACAGGTGTGAGGATGTGTAAAACTTCCTCAGTGTTGGCCATATGCAGACTTTGATCACGTCAGCACTCCTTTATAATGAAAGCAGGTAAAGTCAAGGCCTTTGGTTATTTATGTTCCATTAGACTAGTGAGGTCCTATATAGCTGATGTTACTGTTGTAGGAAGTCAAAGGCTTGGTTTTGTTTCCCTAGGGAAAAGGTTAGAAATGTTTGGCTTATAGTTAACTCCCCCATTCATGTAACTGTATCAGTACTTACATAATTAGGCAAGAAAATAGATTTTCAGGGCTGTACAGCCCTGTGTGAAGTAGCCCCATTTCGAGGATGTCCATCAGCTGTTGCTGTAATAATGAGCTGTTTCTTTAAATGCTGTCTCAGTGGTGTCTGTAAGTAGTGAATGAATTATATTATTTGGGTATCTTTGCACCTATGTCACAAATGTCTAATAGCAAGCTTTCCGTTTTTGTGAAGTCATTAGTATAAAGAGTTTAACTTATGAATCTTGGATTTAGGCAGACTTTCTCTAGAGATTAAATAGTTCACTGAAGTTGTTTTTCATTTGTTTGCTTTAACAGTTTATTCATGGAGGACACACTGCCAAAATTTCTGACTTCAGTTGGAATCCTAATGAGCCTTGGGTAATCTGTTCTGTATCAGAGGACAACATAATGCAGATATGGCAAATGGTGAGTGTCAAAACAGCTCTTGAGTTGCTCTGAAGCGGATTACATGAATTAAGTCAGGATGGCTTCTCTTTAGAACAGCTTGTGGCTTTCCTAACTGAAAAGAGTCTTTCTTTTATATTTTTTGTACTATTTGAAAGGAGAGTAGGACTTTCAAAAGAAAATAAAGGCTGAAACAATGCCATTAAATGGATCTGGTAATGTCTAATTATTTTTTTTCTCCAAGTCTTAGTTGCTAGTTAATAAGAGTAAATGTGGCGATTCCAAACTTCTGGTGCTACCTAGAACTTGGTTTCTTGTATAACTATTGACTGTAAACTCAGATGCCTGCCCAGAAGCCTTCTACCTCTGCATGTAGCTCATATTACTTTATAGGGATTTGATCAATCATGTTGCAGTGTAAAGACAGAATAAAATACCCTGAAAGTAATTAAAGTCTCATTTTAGATGAAACTGTACCAGACTTAAATGTATGTCACAGGTTGGTCTTTCCACTTTTAAAGTATCTGTTCTTAAACTTGTCATGCGTGTTCAGGCTGGGGTTGAAATAAAACACAAAATCGAGTGTCCATGTTTTTTTTAAAAAAAAAAAAAAAAAAAAAAGAGAGAGAGAAGGTTGATTCTACTGAAATGAGATAATGCAGGAACACAACTGCTGCAGCAGAGCCCCTGTATGTACATTCCTAAAACTGGCTGCCCTTTAAGGAAAGGACATACTTAAGATGGTGATGATCTCTGTACCTTCCTGGGATTATCATGGTTTTACTGCAGTGAGCATAGAATGTTGTTTAAAAAACGATCTCTCTGTAATGAAGTAATTTCTGTCTTTAGGCAGAAAACATTTACAATGATGAAGAACCGGATATAGCAGCAGCAGAACTGGAAGGTCAAAGAACGTAAATTTTCTTTCTTAAGGACATACTGGGTGTGGCATAGGAATATAATTTAACTGCTATATACATTAAGAATATTCTTGTTTGGATGTAATGCTTTTTCTGAATGCTTGATTTTTGTCAGGCACAAAAGGCTTGTAGAGCCAAGTTGCAATGGGAGATCCTGGGTTCCTAGGTGCTCTAAGCTATTGTGTACTGTACGGCTTTTAGCTTTTAGGGAAGAAGAGAAGGGCTGAATACTTGCATCTAAATCTTTAAACCAACTTAGCTTAGTAGCTTCCTGTAAATAAGACAGCTAAATGCTCACTCTTCTCACAATGAGAGAATAAAAGTTTTCAAATGAAAGTTTTTTTTTTTTTTTTCTATCACTATGTAAAGAGTTTTTCACTTTTACACAGCACTTTCTGATGGCTTTGCATAAATAAAATTTATATAAATAAATATATATATGTTTAACTGTTTTGTGTTGTTACAAGGTGAATGCACTTTTGCTTAAATATAGCTCTCACCGTAGAAAAGCGTCTAATTTCTGCAGACACTAAAGGTATATAACTTGGAGCTTACATCTTAGATAAAAGGCAGCTTGGGATAATGTGCTCAACACAGTGAAAAGCCAACGTTGCTGAAGGCCCCTGACCACTCTCCCTTTAACTAACTTTCGTTCTGAGTGTTAATGTTCATGTGTTTAAAAATGCAGCAGTGTCATGTGCAGGTAGGGGAGGAGGATGTCTTTGCTAAGCGGGGTTTGATTGCCAGCCCCCAGTGTGAGGAGGCAGTACCTGCTGCTAAGGGCTGGCACTACCCGTATTAGCGCAAGGCAAGCAGTGCCTGCCCTGGGTCCTCTTCTTGCCCTGTGCTCTGACCTGAGAGGAACAGAAAGGGCTGTTGGAGGTTCTGGTGGTGGAGTGTCTCTAACTTCAGCTTTCCTGACTCCATCGTGGTAGAGTGAGAGGACAGGAGTCATTTGTAAAAGCCCAGGGTCATTTGTAAAAGCCCAGAGGCAGGGAAGGGTGGTTGTTTTCAAAGGTGCTGGCAGTGATTCTGATCCTGAGTACTGAAAGCCCGAGAGGTCCCAGACGGAGAGTTGGAGCGCTCTGAGCTGCTCGCTTCAGGTTTCTCCCTCACACCCTCCTCCTGCCTCCTTGCAGAGCCAGGTAGGATGAACAGGCAGGCAGGGACTGGGTCCCAGAAAGGGGCCTGGGCCTGTTGAAGCACCAAGATGCTTGACAAGGAAGGGTAAGGTGTTTGGGTCATTTGTAAAAGCCCAGAGGCAGGGAAGGGTGGTTGTTTTCAAAGGTGCTGGCAGTGATCCTGATCCTGAGTACTGAAAGCCCGAGCGGTCCCAGACAGAGAGTTGGAGCTCTCTGAGCTGCTCGCTTCAGTTTCTCCCTCACACCCTCCTCCTGCCTCCTTGCAGAGCCAGGTAGGATGAACAGGCAGGCAGGGACTGGGTCCCAGAAAGGGGCCTGGGTCACAGCCGCTGGCCCGTTTAACTCCTCGGGGGACATGAGGGCATGGAGGAGATGGCAGTTTCAGCATGGGGCTTCCTCTGACCTATCTGTGAGCTGAAGGCAACAGTGCACATGGTGTCTCCTCACCAGAGCCACCTCCACAGGGACTGCCTGCTCTCCTGCATCTGCAAGGCAAGGATCCAAAGTGGTAGCAGGACCAATTAAGTCATTTTTAGAAGAAAATGAGAGTGTAAACTCAAGTATACCAGCATTTATGTAGTTCAGAGTTCAATACTGCATATGCTAGCAATGCACAATGCTTAATAAAGCATGCTTAATCATAGAATGCTTAAGGTTGGAAGGGACCTCTAGAGGTGACCTAGTCCAACCCCCCTGCACACGCAGGGTCACCTAGAGCACGTGGCACAGGACTGCATCCAAGCAGCTTTGGAAGATATCCAGAGAAGGAGACTCCACAAACTCTCTGGGCAGCCTGTTCCAGGGCTCTGCCACCCTCACTGTTAAGAATTTTTTCCTTAAGCTCCTGTGGAACTTTTGGTGCTTCAGTTTGTGGCCATTATCTCTAGTTCTGTCAGTGGCCACCAGTTGAAAAGAGGCCAGCACCATCCTCCTCACTGCCTCCCTTGAGGTACTTATAGACACTGATCAGATCCCCTCTCAGCCTTCTCTTCTCCAGGCTGAACAGGCCCAGCTCCCTCAGCCTCTCCTCATAGGGCAGATGTTCCAGGCCCCTGATCATCCTTGTAGCCCTGCGCTGGACTCTCTCCACATCCCTCTTATACTGTGGAGCCCAGAACTGGACACAATACTCCAGATGCGGCCTCACCAGGGCTGAGTAGAGGGGCAGGATCACCTCCCTCGACCTGCTAGAGATGCTCTTCTTAATGCAGCCCAGGATCCCATTGGCCTTCTTGGCCACGAGGGCACACTGCTGCCTCATGGTCAACTTATCATCCACCATGACACCCAGGTCTTTCCCCGCAGAGCTGCTCTCCACAAGGTCAGCCCCCAGCCTGTACTGGTGTCTGGGGTTATTCCTCCCCAGGTGCAGAACCCTGCTGCATTTCCCTTGGCATGCCCCTTCCATCTGCAGTCTCCCTAGGTCTCTATGCTGTCTCTCTTTCTTAACCCTAACCCTAGCCCTAACCCTAACAACAGCCGCTAAGCATGGGCTCATCAGGCCTAGTGCTGCCGAGAAACCAAAGACTGCTCTATAATCAGTCACCATATCCTGCTTCATTTCCCTTGGCATGCCCATTCCAGTCGCAGTCTCCCTAGGTCTCTATGCTGTCTCTCTTTCTTAACCCTAACCCTAGCCCTAACCCTAACAACAGCCGCTAAGCATGGGCTCATCAGGCCTAGTGCTGCCGAGAAACCAAAGACTGCTCTATAATCAGTCACCATATCCTGCTTCATTTCCCTTGGCATGCCCATTCCAGTCGCAGTCTCCCTAGGTCTCTATGCTGTCTCTTGTCTACCACGTGCCTGGAGACAACGGCCAGCATGAGCCGTTCCATCACTTTTCCGGGGACGGAGGTGAGGCTCACTGGCCTGTAGTTGCCTGGGTCCTCCTTCTTGCCTTTTTTGAAGACTGGCGTGACATTGGCCTTCTTCCAGTCTGCTGGCACCTCCCCCGTTCTCCAGGATCTTTCAAAGATGATGGAGAGCGGCTTAGCTATGGCATCTGCCAGCTCACACAGCACTCTGGGGTGCATCCCATCAGGGCCCATGGATTTGTGGGTATCGAGTTTCCTTAGGTGCTCTCTGACCCAATCTGCCTCTACCCAGGGCAGGTCTTCCTCTCCACCGGCTTCTTCGCTTGTCCCTAGGGCCTGGGAGGCTCTAATTCTTCCTTGCTACCAATGCCGTTAAATGCAGCCTCTAAATTGATTTATTATTTTCCCCAAATCCAAGTTAAAAACAGAATTTTTAAAAATATGCAGCAAAATTTTTGCAAGCCTTTAAAATCAGTTATAAGAGAGCTTGGCCCCACAGCTAGTTTATGCAGCAAGAACATAAGTTACTACATCTTGTTACCTTAAACCTTTTCATTACTGAGAATGTGCTGCCAAGACTATGAAGTTACTTGATTTACAGGAAGGCCTATATTTTAATTGCCTTTATAGAATATTTGTGAGATGTTAAAAATGACATAATTTTAAAAATGTGTATACATATCTGAATGCCTCAGGAATTTGGTTTTAAATGATGTTGGTAACTCTTATCGTAAGTAAATATGCTTAGGCATGCCACTTCGTAATGAGAATAATGGGATTTGAAGTATTTAAAAAAATGATAAAATGGTGAACCTGAACAATGAATGTAGCAAGATTTTTTTTGTTCTTTATTAAATAGTAGTTGCTTTAGACGTGTTTATTCAGTGCTTATTAAGTGTAGTTAATTCAACAAATTGCTATTCCTGTAGGTTCATACATGCTGGAAAGAGGTGAAGAGAGTAAGGGTGCCCTTTACCTTTCCTTATTTTCTAGGGGATAGTGTACTGAGTTTTCAGACTTAGCAGCTTTGTCCTAGCTCTTTGCAGAAGTGCAGGCAGAGAATGTAACAAAAGCTACAACGATGACTTGAAGCATTGCCAGCTTACAGTGTCTTCCTCACTTGCCCTCACTTCTGTATATATTCTATACAGATTTTTTCAGCAGAGTGACTGCATTGAAGAAATCTAAATTCTTTCATTCATCATTGGACTGGAAAAAGAGAATGGCAAAATATAATGCAACTTCCTGAAAGCTTTTGCAAGCTACTTCTTTATTTTGCTACAGTCTGCGAGGTTGAGCCACGCTGTCTAGTTCCATCCACCGGATGCTTCAGATCAGCGTTCAGTAACTGCAGAGGAGCAATCCCGTCGGCTTCCAGCACCCGAGCTGCAACTCGGTAACTGCTGTTAAAGCCAATCTTACTGGTCTGCATCACAATATTTTTCTACGGTGTGGATTTTTTTGTTTGTTTGTTTTTTCCTTAAGGACCTGAACATTTGCATCACCACCTCGTTCAAATGTGATCATGAAAAACAAAAATGTCTGCATGAGGAGCTGAAAATGGTTAAGGCTAATGGATTTTGAAATAGTTTAGAAGATTGATACCCAGCCCATGGCTACAGAGACAGCACATCATTTTCCTTCATTTTGCCTCCCTGATACTAAAAGCCATTTGGAGGTTCTCCTCTTTGTTTCCTGTACATGAAAAACTGCTTTTGCTTTACTGATGCTGCTTTTATTGTTGCATGCGAAGACCCTAAAAAGTAGGAGGAGTGTGGTCTTGGGCACCATTTGTTATAAGAAGATTTACAGTCACTTATTTTAGGCCTTTATACATACCATACAACCACATCCGAGGCCTGAAATTCCACCTGAAACTGGTGAAGTTTTGCAAAAAACCATAGCTGTCCTGGATTTACTGTCATGACCAGAGTGCACCCGGCATGATAGGAGAGAGACAAGGAAGGTAAAAAGGTGGGGCCTTCCATTAACCTCCTTTGGCTTGGGTAAATACCCTAGAGAAGGTATTTAAGTTTTCAGGTGCCAGAAGTGCTTGCTTGCTTGAAGCAGTTAGGAACAGAGGTCTTGGCTCAGTCTTGGGCTAGGTGCAAAGGCTCCTGTTAAGAAAACATCAAAATGTCCAGTATGCAGCCAGTGAAAGAGGCTCTCACCTCAGAGCTACTCTTCTCAAGACAGAAGAGTTAAGGGGAACATATATGTGCACCAGAGGGGAGACAGAGTAATTTTGCAAAATCATTTTTCATAGAATCACAATGGTGGGAAAAGACCTTCAAGGTCATTGAGTCCAACTGTAGGCCCATCACCACCCTGCCTGCTAAACCATGTCCCTAAGTGCCTCACCTATGCGTTTCTTGAACACTGCCAGGGACGGTCACTCCACCACTTCCCTGGGCAGCCTGTTCCAATGTTTCATCACTCTCTCCATGTAGGACTTTTTCCTAATGTCTAACCTGAACCGTGCAACTTGAGGTCATTTCCTCTTCTCCTCGCTCTAAGGACTGGGCAGCAACTCAGTCACCTGGGCATCCAACAGGAGCAGGCACACAAACCCAAGGCACACAGTGGTCAAATTAAGGCTTTTATTACCTCCGCTTCTGCACGTGGCCTCCTCAGTTTCCCAGCAGGAGAAAGAGGAAGAGATTCCAGGCCCTGCTGAGCAAGGTCCATGGCAAGGAGTAGGGGAAAGGGGAATCTATGTTTTTATATAACTACTATAAGCTCATGATCGTTCCATGTTACAATTCGATTGGTCCTAATATCAGGTAAATAGCACATAAGCATCAGGTGGTACAATGTGCAATAAGGAGCGGAGGCTGAGGGGTGTACAGGACCTGGCCATAAGCTGAGCACGCCCCATGACAGCCTGGGCAGGCCCCATTGCCTCTCTCCTCGACATTCTTCCGCATCCCATTCTCTACACTAGCAGTAGCTATTCTGGAGAAGAGATCAACCCCTGCCTCACTTCAAACTCCTTTCAGGTAGTTGTAGAGAGTGATAAAGTCTCCTCTGACTGTGACATACAGCCAAATTTATGAGATTTTGCTAGAGATGAATATACCAAGTTTTGTGAGGATTAAGGAGATCCATGGGAACACCACCAGTAGAGCTGTAGAGCTAAGTGTAGCAAGGAGAGATGTTTACACAGGGGCAAAATCAGCCCCTGGGCTGATTTTTTGGGGAAAAAAAAAGGGCCGAGATCCCAGGAAATGCTCTAAAGGAACAAACACCTGGAACATGGACAGTCAATGCAGTATACCTAGATTTTTAAATATCTAGGAAAAGCTCAGGTTCAAAAACCTACATCATTCATCTCGTAAGATGAATTTGGTTACCTGACTTTTTGATAAAAATCAATGCCATCTTCCCAGCATTACAGAGGACACCATACTAGCATGCTGTGGTAAACACTATTACACCCTACCTAGGAAAATGCCTACACAAGAGAAGAGTGACCCCCAAGCCCAGTCCTGCAGGCTGGGGAAGGCAGCAGCGATGACGAGAGGCGGGCGCCCCACCCGGCCCCGCGCGGGAGGCCAAAGAGGCTCTCACCTCAGAGCTACTCTTCTCAAGACAGAAGAGTTAAGGGGAACATATATGTGCACCAGAGGGGAGACAGAGTAATTTTGCAAAATCATTTTTCATAGAATCACAATGGTGGGAAAAGACCTTCAAGGTCATTGAGTCCAACTGTAGGCCCATCACCACCCTGCCTGCTAAACCATGTCCCTAAGTGCCTCACCTATGCGTTTCTTGAACACTGCCAGGGACGGTCACTCCACCACTTCCCTGGGCAGCCTGTTCCAATGTTTCATCACTCTCTCCATGTAGGACTTTTTCCTAATGTCTAACCTGAACCGTGCAACTTGAGGTCATTTCCTCTTCTCCTCGCTCTAAGGACTGGGCAGCAACTCAGTCACCTGGGCATCCAACAGGAGCAGGCACACAAACCCAAGGCACACAGTGGTCAAATTAAGGCTTTTATTACCTCCGCTTCTGCACGTGGCCTCCTCAGTTTCCCAGCAGGAGAAAGAGGAAGAGATTCCAGGCCCTGCTGAGCAAGGTCCATGGCAAGGAGTAGGGGAAAGGGGAATCTATGTTTTTATATAACTACTATAAGCTCATGATCGTTCCATGTTACAATTCGATTGGTCCTAATATCAGGTAAATAGCACATAAGCATCAGGTGGTACAATGTGCAATAAGGAGCGGAGGCTGAGGGGTGTACAGGACCTGGCCATAAGCTGAGCACGCCCCATGACAGCCTGGGCAGGCCCCATGGCCTGTCTCCTCGACATTCTTCCGCATCCCATTCTCTACACTAGCAGTAGCTATTCTGGAGAAGAGATCAACCCCTGCCTCACTTCAAACTCCTTTCAGGTAGTTGTAGAGAGTGATAAAGTCTCCTCTGACTGGCTGTATGTCACAAATTTATGAGATTTTGCTAGAGATGAATATACCAAGTTTTGTGAGGATTAAGGAGATCCATGGGAACACCACCAGTAGAGCTGTAGAGCTAAGTGTAGCAAGGAGAGATGTTTACACAGGGGCAAAATCAGCCCCTGGGCTGATTTTTTGGGGAAAAAAAAAAGGCCGAGATCCCAGGAAATGCTCTAAAGGAACAAACACCTGGAACATGGACAGTCAATGCAGTATACCTAGATTTTCAAATATCTAGGAAAAGCTCAGGTTCAAGAACCTACATCATTCATCTCGTAAGATGAATTTGGTGACCTGACTTTTCGATAAAAATCAATGCCATCTTCCCAGCATTACAGAGGACACCATACTAGCATGCTGTGGTAAACACTATTACACCCTACCTAGGAAAATGCCTACACAAGAGAAGAGTGACCCCCAAGCCCAGTCCTGCAGGCTGGGGAAGGCAGCAGCGATGCCGAGAGGCGGCCGCACCACCCGGCCTCATGAGGCAGCCCCTGCTGACACTGCGAGGCAGCCCTGTCTAAAAGGGAGCACCGCAAGGCCCTGCCCCCGTCAAGCTGTGGTGCTGAGGAGTCGAGAACCTTCTGGAGAGCGAAGGTGCAACCTGAATTCCCTGGGGAAGGCAGAGGCCGAGCACGGGCTCCAGCACAGGAAGAGGACGGGAGGGCAGCGGTTCCCTCACAGCAGCATCAGCCCTTGCAACGTGTGCTGGGCACCACAGCGACCCTGCGCAGCCCCGGCCTCATGGCATTTGATTTGAACAATACACTTCACCTCTTCACCTTGTATTTCACATCTTTTAATTTGCATTCTTGAACTCTCAACAAATACAGTCAGAGTGCAGTAGATCCAGTCAGGCATGAGAACGGTGTTAAAGAAAAACTCAGAGTCCAATATATTAAGCATACTTATTTACTTAATCTATACAGAATCGAGTAGATAAAATTTCAGATTCACATTAGTGAAAAATCTCTACAAAATGTTTTTGAAAAGCAAAACAAAGACTGCCTGTTCATTTATCTTTTTTTCTCTCATGAAAGCAGACATGGGTTGTAAAAATAAAGCAGTGTGTTTAGCACAAACTAGATTTCTGCATCACTTTTTTCACAGTTATTTCCATCTACAGTCCAAAGAGGTAGATTTTCTGCAACACCTGAGAATTGAACTGTAACGTAACCAGGTGTAAGTGTAATGAGAGGAAGGACAACACATCAGAGAGATACAGCCCTAACTCACTTGTGTATGCACATACAGACTTGGGACTTGCATCACACAGAATTTAGTTTTGCAGCTTAATCATGGTGAAACTCTCAATCAGGCCCCCAAGTTCTGACAATCAGACATCCTCATTTCAGGCTCTGTAAAGCTACAGCCCTGGTTAAAGAGTTCATGGTAGTGGAAGAAAGGCATTAATACAAGTTTATCTAAAAACCGCACTGGAGCCAATTTGGCTGCAGCCTGGCAGTGCAATAGCCTGCTGTATGGCAGATCAGTTTGAGTGCTGAACTTATCCCTTTTAAAATTTATATATTTTTTATTTTTAATTTAAGCAACACTCCTCAAGCAGTATCAACTGGTTTCAGGAAGCAAAGTAGAGCTCACCTTGGCCAGACAGAAAGTTGATATGATGTGGATAATGTCACAGGTAGGAGAGAAAAGATATCCCCCTTTTAAAAGCCTCTCACTTGGGGCACTTGCTTCACTTATATATATCAAGTCAGTAACAAATATATTGTATTGCTGTTCTACACGTCACATCTCTAAAAGCCCTTTAAAATATTCTTGCAGCAGGATCCATACTTCCATATAGAACAAGCACGATAGAAAGAATTGTTAAAGATACAAATGTTCAAATAATAAATTGTAAAAATAGAAAACTGCATGTCCTACCTTGCCAAGGGTATGATGCATCATATACAAAGTTTTACACTTTTCCTCAGGAAAATTTTTTCATGCTTAGTGTTACTGAAAACCAGTTCTTGCAGTAACCATTTTTAAACAGTTTCATTCTACAAAACAAGTCATTTGGAGAGCAAGACTGAAAGAATTCTTTCCAATATTTATGCCATATGGGTAACGTGATTAACGTATCAAAGCTCTGAGCCCAACTCGGCTGACTGCTCCCTTCCACCTCCTTTCCATTCCTGCCTTGTGCTTAGACCACCAACACAAACACTGCACCGGTCCAGGAGAAAAACGCGCCACCAGCTCCCAGGGGTTGGGTCCAC
>NW_010586481.1:48622-61861 GCF_000705375.1 Tinamus guttatus
CCCCTTTTATTTTTTTTTGCTAAGAATTCCTTTAGTAAGTGAAAAGTGTTAAAATTAACTAGTGAAAAGCATTGCTACTTAACGAGAGAGAAGTATACAACAAAGTCATTCATCGGGAACAGCAAAATACATTAACCAGCATATATTTTTTAAAAAGTAGTAAGTTTTAATACAAGAGATAAGCCTAGAAATAAATTAGCATTTTATAATCTAATCTCTTGACGATAGACGATTATGAAAAACGCCACAACCACTTACTAGCAACTTCCTGCTTTATCTGAACAAACCTGTCAGAGCTGATCATTTCTCTCAGCTCTTACATGGTGCAGGGGGATGCTCTAGCACCGTAACAGGCAGAGCAGAACACAGAAATTATGCTTTTTTTTTATGCTAACAGAATGAATCAGCCTAGCTTATCAACAGCAGCTCATGACTCTGCAATCTGACTGAACTTCCAAGGCTCATCTTACGGTACAAAGGTCTCTTGTCCCAAACAAACCTCAAATTATATTACTACCATAAAAAGTGTGTAGGCATGTGCACTTGCACGTGCGGAGTAAATAAAATGAAAGCACCGGGAACACATTTTAAACAAAAGGATTATCAACCTGAAAGACTTTGATAAAGGACTATTTAGGAGAATCTAGACATAAGTCCCATTTCCAAGATGACGTGCATGTGTACACACACACAACAATTAGCTAAACACATTGCAAATATATCTATTGAAGCCTTGGGACAGATTTAGGCACAGCAAGTGTTAAAAAGCACATGAAAGAGTTTGCAAGAATACTACCAATTCAAAAATGAAAAACAAAGGAGTAAGAGGCAAGGTAGTTGCTTAAGATACACTGAAAGGAGCAGCTGCTACTCCTCAGCTGCTGCCCCATTAGCTCAAAGGAGCACTTTCCACTGCCTTCATGCAACCAAATGGCAGATCACCAAAACAGCAGCACAGGCCCTGGACACCACCTCTCTGTCACAGAAGAGTTGTCTGTACCATTAGAGAGAACAGAATTTGAAAATAATGAAGTTGGTGGACAGAGACACTCCAGTCTAGGTTCCTGAATCTGAATAACTAGGTATATTAATATCTACTGCTTACTCCCTTTTTTCCTGAAGAGAGGGTAAAACTCACATAGAAAAGCCCACCCAACTCTTGTCAGTTACAAGGGCCTGTCTGGTTACAAGAAGGATAGAAATACTTTGGAAAGAGACAACAGTGTCAAAGAATGTGAAGAATGGTAAAGTGGTAGTCACAGTGAACAGGTTTTTAAGCTTTTATGTATTCTAGTCTTTGTAATATTAACATTAATAATTTAAAAGGATACTAACTCCAGCAATTCCATGTTTAGTGTCTTTAATAATGGTACTTTCTGGAGTTCAGTAACTACAAAACACCAAGTCTTTACAACTTTTACTTCATTGCTCACTATTGAGGAGTTGCTTACTGAAGATAAATTTGAGATTAAATTAAAAATATCAAGTATTTTTCACAAAAAAAGGTAAATTATGAATGAACAACATGGAAAAACTGCATGGTTAAGTGCTACATTTTACCACTCCGCAAGTCTTGGCATTTTCACTCAGAAACAACTGTACTGAAGATCACTCCATAAAAAATAAATAATTACCTGCTGTTTCAGCTGGGCTTCCTGCTGCTTCATCTGTTCACATTTGTGCCTGGACTCAGTAGCTTCTTTTAGCAGCTAGGAAAAAAAAAAAAAAAAAAAAAAAAAGGGAATTAGTGGATTTACTGCAAACTGTAGGAAGCACAAAATAAAAACAAGCATGCATTTAGAATGACTTAAAAGAACTTGAACTGTAAAAAAAAAAAATGAATAAAGCTTAATCAAAGAGGTCATTTCAAAAAGCAAAAACTAAACACCTACAGGTAATTCACTTTATTATTATTTTGAAGTTTAAGCTAGCATAAAGAAATTGCTTTTGAGTTTTTTTTAATTGGTAGAATGATTTATTTTGTTTGTATTTTGCTAGCAAGTTTGAACAGCTAAAATTATACAAGCACTTTACTGATGAACTACAAGTTGCACCATCTATTTTCCACCATTATTTCTAGAGTCATGACATAATCTGTAGAGATAATGAGATAATTTCAATATAGTTTTGAGACCACCCTTAGGTAAGCAAGAGATTTTCATCACCTTATGATGCCAAAACTATTGTTTATCAATGAAGGGCAGTCCTTACAGTGTATCCCCACTTTAAGAATATATAGGAAATGCAAGACCTTTTACCCAGTAATTACAACTCAATGCATTTTTTTTCTAAAGCTGTTTATTTTAAATTGACAGCTAACTTCTTGAAAAACTACAGGTAAGTTACTAATGATCAAAATACAGTTATATCATCAGTATAAGGCATAATTTTGGAAACAGTTTAGACTAGCACATATTTTATTCTGCTTTTGCTATTTCCTACAGCACAACCAATAGACAGGGGAAAAAAGCATCCCTTGGTGTTTCAGTTCAAGTCATTCCTAGTTTAAAGCAAACAAACTAAAGTCAGCACATCTGTTGAGGAAATGCAAATAGCAACACTAACTGCCCGTGCATATGTGTGTGAAGATTGTAAGCAATATACACATACAGAACTATTTAAAAAACAAAAAACTTCAATCTTAATGCTGAAAGCTGTTCTAATTTTAAGAATACATTAGCCTGAGTTTGCTGCTCACTATTTTCTTTATATTTTGAAAAGTCTATTCTGTTGTTTTTTTTGTTATTTCTCTAACATATGCAGCATTCACTTACAAACTCCCTTTCTCGCTGATGTTTTTCCTCTGCTTCTTTTATAAGCTGGGTAGTTTGTTGAAGTTTGGCATCCACAAGTTGCTGCTGCAATTCTTTATGTTTGAACACCTTATCAATATGCTAAAGAAAAAAAAAATCGGGTTAGTAAAATAGGAACAGTGGACAGAAGATAGTGTAGAGTAGCAGGGAAGAAAATGAGAGTTCTTGAGAAGTTCTGTGCAGAAGTAAGCAGACTGTTTTGCATATCCATTTTCTCCTCCTTTCATTTCCTTTTATTATAGCTAAGCTTCCCTACTCCCCCACTCCCAATCTTTCATGGAAGTTTTAGTTATAAAGCTGTTCTATTAAATTGGTTAAAAAGAAAAAACACACACTGCAACAGACGGACATTTCAAAAAAGATCCTAGAACAAAAGAAACTAACGTTCTTCCTTCAAAAGCTAGTATCTGCTTCTAACCTTACTGTACTTTAAATATTACTTTTTAAAGTCCTCATAATTAAAAACCTGAGGCAATCCTTTGCTAAGGAGCAGCTATGTGGCTGAAGGAATTCTACAGATAACCAAACCTCCATGTACTTTTAGTTCAAGCTGCTTAAGGAACAGACAGCAGCTTCCTGCCTTTTCCCCAAATCATCTCACAGTAACTACCAACACTCTACGATCGCAAAAGGTGGGAAACTAGAGCCCACAGTGAACTTTCCCATTGATCTAGATTTAAAGAAAAAAAATACCCCACTCTATGTCAACTCAAACACTATGCTTGGACGTAGAACTCCGTTGATCCAAAGAAAAAAATACCCCACTATGTCAACTCAAAACAAACACTATGCTTGGACGTAGAACTCCATGAGACTTAGTTTCCTCTGACAACTAGAACTGGCCAGCCCTGAGGTGCTTCACTTCTGTAGCTTAAAGTGCCTACTGCACAAACTGGTGCCAATGCAAACCAGCTCCATTAGCCCCAACATGCAGCTGCTTCCGTGTGGCCAACTCAGAGAGACTCTTAGAGCACGATAGGTCAAGACGACTGTACACGAGCCAGCAACATGAGCTTATACAACACAGAGGTGATTGCCAAAAGATATTTCATAACTTTGGGTTCATTTAGATTAACCTTTATATACAAATTATAATGAAAAACTGCTTTCAAATATTAAATGTATATTTAGGCTGTAAAGAACCATTGGAAACAGTCTTGTTCAGACTTCTGCTTAAACCAGGGCAAGATTTAAGTTTGAACAGGTTGCTCACACCTTCTCCAGCTGAGTTTCGAGTACCTCCAAAGACAGAGGCTCCACAGCCTCTTCAGAACTTGCTTATACTTGACCACTTCTATTGTGATTTTTTTTTCTGACTATGAGATAAAAACAATATCCTACATTATGCACATAATACGTAGAAAATACAAAAGGTTTCCCCCACCTCCCTATTAAGTAGTTGTATGATCTCTACAGTCAAGAAACTAAGAGGATCCTATCAGGAGCATAATCACCTCTTCTCGCAAAGCATATTGCTCAATGAGTTTCTTCAGTTTTTCTCCCAGTTCAATATTTTCCTGGCGTAGCTTGGCATTATGTATATCGTGCTGTTCCAGTTGAGCCTGAATTTCATTCAGTGTAATCTGGAAGTGTGCAGTTGCCTCTTTGCGCCTTTCTTCTTCCTCACGTGCTTGCTGCATGTTTTCTTCCTTTTATGGAATAATATTAATCATGTTCAAGCCAAAACATTTATTTTTCCATATTTGAATTAGACATCATAGAAGTATCTTGCCTCTGTATAGTTTCAATTTCTAGAGTTAATATAAACCAAATTCATAATTTTATGCTGAGTGGGAAGTGCATGGAAAGAATAATCTAGAAATCCTGTCCAAGTTACAGAATCTTACCTTAGGCTAACACCCCACACCCCTTACTTTTTATGGGCACCCATAATGGACAAAGAGGTAAACAAACAGCAGCCGTTCTATTATTAATCAGTAATGAAGACCTATATAGGGATTTCCCTTTTCTCCCCCGCCTTGCAATTTACATAAATAAGTTAACCTTTAATGTCTTGTTGTGACGCTGAAGCTCCCGGCAGAGAGATTCCAGTTTGCTACGTGCCAGAATGGCCTTGCTATGCTCACTCTGTAAGTGGACTTTCTCCTTCACAACTTGTGCTTGTTTCTTCTGCAGTATCTTCATTTGCTTTTGAACGTTTCTGCTCTCCTCCAACTAAAGGTAGAGAGTATATTTATTAAATAAAAATGGATGTGATAGATTCTATGCATATAGACAAGCAGTTGAAAGAACACTGAACAAACTGTAAAACATTTCAGATGTATTTCATTAAGACTCCCTAAAAATTGCTCTTACAAAGACTCCCATCATCCTACATGCATTTCTAAATGTCTAAGGATAGAGGGGAAAAAATAAACAAAATCCCTCACAAATTCCAACTTGACAAGCATTCGCTTTTGCTGAAAAGGAGCCATGGACCTGTTGACCATGGGCTATGAGCTTGTTCTCAGCTACTGGAGTAGGACTAGCCCTGAGGAAAAAAAAATGTGGCATATATATTAAAAACAAATGAAAAATCCAGCAATTATCCAGCATTAGAATTTTATTTTGCTGTAGAAACAATAACATGGAGTGTTACTCAAGATTAGTTTTACAACCTAATTTGAAGTACAGCCTTTTTACTCTCTGGCCAAAAATATCTTATATAAAGATCTTTGTGCTCAAAGGTCTTGCCTTCTGCAAGTCACACTATTTTTCATTCTCTTATCTTTAAGGTACACACAACTGTTTAGCCAACAAGTAGTTAGCTAAATTACATGTAGTTAGCTAGATAGGTGAGTGCTTTTACTATCGAGTCTATTCAAAAGCACAAATTTAAACGATTTTGAATCCATTTCCTTTAGACAGTTTAGATGGTAAGAGAAGGTAGAGCAATAAACTTTGCATATAGCACAAAATCTGTTCTATGAACATCCAGTGAAGGGGAGAGTTTCTTGCTCGGAGAGCAGGGTGAGACTAAGACCCGCTGAGTATGATTTTTTTGGGCTCCCCAAGAAACCATATTATTTACAAAGAGTCTGCTCTATTGTAAAGAAGGTAACCATAACGTTAAGTGTAATACTGCTCCTTCTTAGAGAGTGCCTCAGCCTCTAGGCAACACAGGAAAGGAAGGCTGGCAAGCAGGAACATCATGACACAGAAGAATACAACAATGGTTTTCTGAAAGAGCTCAAAATAATGCCAAAACACAGAAAAAAAAACACGGAAGAGAGAATCAGGGCACCTCCATGACAGAATGTTACATTCACAGCTCATCTAATTTAGAATGAAAGAATTTTAGGAAATGTTTTGATATTCAAACACAAAAGCCCTTTTCTTAGGTGGCATGAAGAACACTTCAGTTGGCTGTCCTATTTGCATACATACGAACTTCAGACAGTCCTGTAAAACTACTCCTGTCTGAGATGCATATCACCAAGGATGCAAACTTTTCTGCATCATATATTGATCTTCTTATAGATTCCAAAATAGGGAAAAAATTGTGGAAGATCTTTTGCCAGGAGAGAGGCATTCCTACCTTAATTGTACAGTCCTTTTCATGAGACACCACTGAAAAACCTGATAGTGAGCTTTAAAGATGATGAATCTTTAAAAAAAGAAAAAAAGCATTGTAGGTGCACTGTCATAAACAGTTCAAACCTCTGCTGGCATTAGAACTGACACCTATGCCAGTGGTTCACCACCACCATCCTCACGAAAAGAATGCGTCTTAACAAGAGGACAACTGGATAAAATTAGACCTTTCTAAGGGTAACGAAATACCCCTAAAACTCAGTCAGCTAAAGTGGGGTCACTATTACACCTGGACAAGCTCCCACCCTCTTCCCAGCAGTTCTGAGCATCACAGGGAGAGCAGCTGGTTGTCCAGAATGGTGGCTCTCACTGTAGATTGTGGACCCTCTTCTGGGAGGGAGAAAAAAACAAAAAAACAAACAAACAAAAAAACACACACACAAAAAAAACCCCAAAACCAAAGAACACCACCAACAGAAAAGCTCAAAAACCACAGCACTGAATACTTCTCTCCTGATGGCCAAACTTCTATGGACTGAAAAACACATCAAAAGAATACAATTCATTTAGTCTTGCTGCTCTGTTAATTAGTTTGAGATCTTTCCTTCAACATCAATAAATTCATACAAACTGAAGGTAGTGCATAAAATCTATTTTCTTTATGCATAAGTGGGGAATTCATCCCAAACTAACTGCTTATATAGGCCATTATCATCACTATGGAAACTGTCTGCTCAATGAGAAAAGGCACTACATCCACAAAGAACTGGTCAAAATTTCTAACTCATTTACTGCATTTTCTGTCACAATACGCAAGTTCATTTTTAATGTGGGCTCCCTGCCCTTGAATTGCACTATGAAAACATAATTTCTCAAATAAGCAAAAGTGAAAAGCCACTATCTTAGAGAAGCTGTTGGGTTTGAGGGAAATTCACTCATTCCAACATATGAGAGCAAGAAACAACATGCAAAACAAAGAAAACAAAACAAAACAAAAAAAACCCCAGACCTATAAGGAAGGTTACCTTTGTTTAAGAAATTCTAAAGCTGTTCTTAAGAGACTATTACTGTCATAACAATAATAATAAAAGACTATCTCCTAGCTCATTCTCAAAGCTCTGGAGACAGTATTCCTCTCACAGCAAAAATAAAATAAAATCTTCAGCAAAATTATGCTATGTTGGCAAACATGATGTGGTTTTCAGAAACATTTCCAGGCAAAGACAAAACTTTACGCTTTTTTTTAAGCTATTCAGCTATCTCTTCTCTACTTTTGTATTCATTTTATAGCTACAAATGTGGCAGAAAACATATACACTGTGTTTCCAGTCTTTCTCATTTTGGATGTCCCTGTCTCAAGATGAACATACGAAGTACTTTTGTCTCCAGACTCCTGGAAAGTAAAATCATAAAGCAGACTTTTTTTTTTTTTTTCGCCTCTCAGTTTAGAGAGGAAAATATATTTTATCCTACTCAATGTGGGAATGTTCTCCATGACAACTTACTGGTAATGCTCTGCCTTTTGGGTCTGATAATGAGGAAAGAGATATAAACAAGTGGATTAAAAAAAAAAAAGACTGGAAAACACAAAGCAGAATTAAACCTAGCATCCAAAATACGGCTTGAGTATAAATAGTTAAATAACTAAGCATAACTAAGCCTTGTTTTTTTTTCACATCTCTAACACACTGTTCTCTCCCTTTATCCCAAACAGTGTAAATTACAAAATGCTAGCATGAGAGCTAACAAACAACATACAAAAACTAGGAAAATGATAATTATTCCAATTAAACAGACTCTTAGCTTTTTTGTTCATCTTAATGTTATGCTTTAGTACTAAGTTATGAGAAAGTTATCATAGTCCAATTTTTCCATGGGTTTATGCAGTCATGTAGAAATGAAATGACTACATGCAAGTTTAGCTAAAGCAGTATAAGAAGCCTGAGTGCTTGTCGTTTTTCTAATGCTGTGAAATATTTGAAAAATGGTCCTGCATTAAAAGCTCTGCCATCCAACAGTTAAAATTAACAAATGAGCAACTCTTGCTACCTTTACAAACTACTTACCAGATCCGCATACTTTTTGCACAAAGCTGCCAACTTTTCTTCTGGAGTAGAAAGCGTGTTCAAGGCTTGCATTAGTAACAGCACTTCCTTTCCTACGAAAGGAACAGGAGATGACCAGATTGAGGGAAAAACACCACCACTGCCGCATAGAAAAACAGCCTGTTCAGAAAGGCAAGCTGCAGAACTACGACAACTTAGTATGATTTAAACTGCATCCTGGTTTCATAGCTGCACAGTATCTGACAATGGGAGGAAAAATGGGATCCCATCAAAAAGAAAGAAACCTATGACTGTGCACCATTAACTATGCACCATTATACAACTCAGTGAAAGTAACCTTAATATTAAAAAAAATATATAATTTATAGTATCAAATATAAAGATAAAAAAGTGAAATATAAAGTTTAGCTCTGCCATTATTCTCATGAGTATTGTTGTTGAGTACGGCCTTTGCAATCTAAATATCATCCATGGTTTGATAGCATTGAATACAGCAATCACAGATTCTAATACTAATCTGCCAACAAGACCTCAGTACTTGGGGTTGGAAGGCACCTCTGTAGATCATGCTGGTTCACCCCCCTGTTCCACAAGGGTCACCTAGAACAGTCACTCAGGTCTGCGCAAAGTTGGATTTTGAGCATCTCCAAAGATGGAGACTGCACAACTCCTGTGGGCCAAGATTCCAAGGTTCAACCACTCGCACAGTGAAAAAGGTTTTCCTGTGTTCAGGCGGTACTTCCTGTGTTTCAGTCTGTGCCTGTTGCCACTCATCCTGTCACCAGGTGCCACTGGAAAGAGTCAGCATCCACACTCTTTATCATGCACCATCAGGTATTTATAAGCATTGATCAGACATTGCTGGAGCATTCTCTACTCCAGGCTAAGCAATCCTTGCTCTTGCAGCCTCTCTGCCCATGACAGATGCTCCAGGCCATTCAGCATCTTAGTGGCCCTGTGCTGGACCTGCTCCAGCAGGTCCCTGTCCCTCGTGTACTGGGGTGCCCAGGAGGGGAGCCGGCATTGCGCACAAGGCCTAAGCAGAAGGGAAGGAGGCCCTCCCTTACCTGCTGGCCATGCTCTGCCTAGTGCAGCTCAGGATGTCCTTGCCTTTCCTTGCCACAGAGGTTTGTTGGGTCATGTCCAACTTGGTGTCTACCAGCATCCCCATATCCTTCTCTGGGAGTCTCCAGCCGCTCAACCTTCAGCATGTGCTGGTGCAAGGGGTTATTCCTGCCCAGGTGCAGGACTTAGCATTTCTCTGTGATGAACTCCATAAGGTTGCCCATTTTTCTGGCCTGCCAAGTCCCTCTAAATGGCATCGCAACTACCCTGTGTGCCAGGCCCTCCTCCCAGTTTTCTACCATCCAAAAACTCTCTGAAGGTGCATTTACTACCATTGTCCAGATCATTAATTAAAGTGTTAAGCATTATTTGCCTCAAGATTGACCCCTAGCCTCCAGCTGAGCTCCATGCCGATCACAAGATCACAACCCTCAGATTCCAACAGTTCAGCCAGTTCTTAACCTACCTCACTGTCCCTTTAGCCTATACTTCATGTAGTATTGACAACATTAACATTTCAAAATGTTATAAAAGTAGCAGTACTAACAGAAGAACTCTTATATTAATAATTATTCTTTAGGCAGTAGTACACATTTCCTCAGAGCACTCTGCTAAAGATAAGAAAGACTGGATACAAAATACATTTGAGATGAACACCTAGACAAAAATGTAACTGTCTTATCAAAAAATTTAAACCATTTGAAACCTTTGAAATTAAATAATTCAGAATTTGAAAACCAAAACACCAAAGAAAACATACCTAAAGTTTTTTCTTTGCTTTTTTCACTCTCTGGATCTTGCTGGCCATCAGGTGGATCAGTACGACTTTCTTCTCTCCCAGGAGTCTCCTCACGAGATTCCCGAGAGCAGCATGTGGATCCTGGGAGCCTTCTGTTCTTGGCAATATACTCAGCTTCTTCCACGCCATCGCAGTTAGACTGTGCACGCTGCAGTGCTGCATCAGGGAACTCGCTGCACTGACTGTTCACCAGCTGACCCCGGGTATTCACTCCTGTCTCCTGAGACCCAGCTTCTTCCATTGCACCAGCGATCAGCTAAGTAAGGAAAGCAAGTCAGTCAGCAGTCAAGAGACTGTACTAAGAAGAAAATATTCATCTTTTTCATATGGACAAATCAGTTTAAGATTCCACTGCTTTATCCAAGTTGTCCATTGTTTTATCCAAGTTGATCTACCCGCTGTTGTCAGGTATATGAAAAGCAATCGAAGTAATAAACAGAATAAGCCTAAAGAGTAACGAAGGAACCAACACAAAACATATAGAAAGATTAATTTCTGTTCTGAAACAATTTCCAAGCATTGTCATCACAAAAATATTTGTACTCTAAATCTAAAAGTTCTCATGATAAAAAGCTCAAAAAGTCCAAAAAACCTCCATCCAAAATTATTTGAGCATTCTTTCAGCTGTTAAAGTACACAGAGCCTTCAATGAAAACATTTCTGCTTCACAGACCAAAGTATATTACAAAAAACAGCACCAACTATAGAGCATCTTACTCTGTTATGCTTTTGCTTAGTTTATGTATTTTTTTCAAATAAAGTCTAGAAATTGAGAAAGGACACCATTAAAAACAGATAGCAACTTTATTCTATACTAGATTCAGAAAACTGAAAAATATCATTTTTTAAATAATTTGAGAAGTACTGCAAAAACTTATTTTTTGCAGTTATTTTGCTACAAAATCCAAAGAAATCCATAGAAACACATTACTCCAATTGTATACAAAGTTAAGCACTTAATAATAAATTATTTCACTATCAAACATGCTTTTCCACTTATGATTGGAGAAAAATCTGATTAACAAGAATTAAAAATGATATGCTTCTGATCCATTTCATCAATGCTACAACATACCACTTCAAGATGATCATAAAGAAGTAAATGTTGCCTTCAGATTTTGTCTCATTACCTAACCTTTTAACATTATTTCTGTCCAATTAGAGAACTTTCTTGAGATACTTCTTAAATCCCATAATGATCAATCATCTAACGAAAAGGCTACCCACCACCAGTTGTTTTCCTGTTACTATAATGCACGCACATTCTGGAGGTATGCCGATGCCACCAGATAGTTTACTGAGCACCAATGTTCTCTTTCAGTTTCTGTTAACAGTTCTGGCTTATGTGAATTCATGTTTGCTTGTGCTGTTGTTATTTTAACCGTTTCCTTGTGTTTGTGCTATAGTTGTTGGGACTGGGGATAATTCTTAGGGTGGCTTTTTTTGTTCCCCCCTCCCCGTCTCACATTTACATCCTGCCGCTACAACAAGCGCATGTAGCAGCGCTATGAGAAAAACAGAATTGAACTTGCTTTACTACCAGGCCTTAGGTTCCATCATTCTCACAGATTAACTTTCAGTAAACAAAGTATCTCATTAAAATAAACAAAACAAAGCATAAGCAATGGCACGCATTATTCCAAAGAAAAACGGCAATTTATTGAAAAAAGAAAAAAAAAAGCAGGCTATAGTGTTGTAAGGATTGAATCACTCTGAACAGCCTAACCTTCCCTGGAGTAAATAAAGAACTGGAGCTTGTTCATATACAGACCTATGCTGCTTAGGTATCACTTAATCTCAAAAGCGTGCCAATTCCTAGAACAAGGAGTTTGCACCAAGCTGTATATTCCGTACAGATGGACCCTTTCCCTCTTTGAAAGAAATTGTCCAACATGTCTCAAAGGAACATAACCAACACTAGCTATATACTTTGAGATATTGTTCAACTCGCAATTTCTTCAACACACCTAGAAGTTAATTTAAGATCATGAAATAAACATGAAAATGTATAAGAAAAAAACAACATGACAGTTTAATTCTTCTCTACACTCAAAGCAAATCTTGTTTCACACGTTATCGCAGGGCAGTCATTCCTGACAGGATGGAATTCATGCCACACCTTTCGGGTAGGACAATAAGCTTTGTACATCTGTACAGACACTAAGGAACAATATTCATTTTATTATGGTCTTCACTTTGCACTGCTCTTTAGAAGTGTCCAAATGATGCATGTGCCTTACGGACAAGCATAACAAATGGAAATATTCTCCATAATCCTTCCCTAGTCATGTCAGATAACATATTTGTCAAATGTCTGTAACAGTAACTCAGTAGTAGAACTGCTGTAACAAATAACCACCCCACTTTCAAAAAGTTGACTTTCATTATAGCCATAAAATGGACATTTTTACTTATCTTAGGCTGCTGGGCCTCCTTTTGGCATGGGAGGAAAAAAGCAAAACAAAGCAAAACAAACGAAAACCCCACCACACACACGAAACAAAGCAAAACAAACAAACGAAAACCCCACCACACACACAAAAAACAAACACCACTCCAAATTTGGTCAGTTAAGCAAACAAGAGCCTCTCCCTAAAAAAAGACAAGGATATGAGAACTGTATAATTCACCTCACTTTCTGCATGTACTAGTGTCCGAAATTATGATGCTAATCCTCTGTAAAAATATATTACAAAGTTAGCATAACTTTTAGGATGCTGTCAATCTACTATCCCCATAAAGAAAATTTGAAATATGATTCGCAGAGAAGCTGAAGATACTTTGTGGCTCAATTTAAACTGACCCGACAGGAAGAGAGGCCCAGGAAAACTGCAGGCATTGTGAGGTGGAAGGGGCTGTGCAAGCACACAACCTGACACCGAGGTACAACTGCAGCACCAAGACAGCAGCTGCAACTTGCCCATTTCTCTTATGCAGAATGTGAATTTCTGACATGTGGAGA
>NW_010586483.1:7407-48094 GCF_000705375.1 Tinamus guttatus
TAACCCTCAGTGTGCATGAGGTCTCTGTCTGCAAGGGGGCTACAAAGGCAAGTGCAGCTCTGCTTGATTCAAAAACAGGGATGAGTGTGAATACTGTTCTGTTTCCACTTAAATTTATTTTTGGAATCTGAATTTGAAGTTATGGGATCTACCTAACATGGTGTTTAAGTTGAAAAAAAACTGAGCAAACTGTGTCTTGAGCTAGAATTTTTTGTGTATTTGTAATTTCTCCAGGACTCCGTCACTCTTACATGCACATATTGAAAGGTGCATTTAAGGTAAATACACTTAAAAAACTGACTGTGATATGTTGGAGGCAATTGAGGGCATTTAACCCAGTTCTTTCAATTGGTGTACCACCATTCTATTTTGTCTCTGATTTATATTTTTAGCTGATAAACCTGGCAGATTCAACTGAAATGTGTTCAGTGCAGCAAAATTATTTTGCACGATGAACGCAAAAGGCCTTCATGCTTATATTTTGTCAGTGCTTTAGAAAGTCAACCAATATTTTAAAAATACACAGAAACTGCACAAGCTATGGTAAAATTGCACATTGCATTATTGTTTATTAACAATACAAACCATAGTCCTTATGCACACTACTGACATCATTTTTAATGACATCAAATACTAAAAATCTTTTTAAGGAATGCTGCCTGCTGCAGCTACCACTGCTACTCCCCACAGCTATATAATTTCACAGTAATATATTACAGGAACCACCTTTTGTGCAGGTATTGAGCTATTACTGAAACAGTAATACTGTTGACAGTATATGAAAAGAAAAAAATACACCTTGTATTGAAGAGGTAAATGAACGGTAAAGTTTCCACAGCTCCCACAGACTCAAAAATTGACAGTAAGAGAAACAAGGATAAAAGAGACATAAAGATAAACAGTGTTTTCCCCAAGTAACTCTTCTACAGGTACTGACAGCTTTGATGTTTCTTCCAAGCACCAATGTTCTTTATTTACTGTTGCATTTCGTTTTATGGATTTTTTCCCCACATTGAGTTCAAACAGAATAAACAGAGGTTTGAGTTATAGCATGTAACATAGTCAGGAAGGGACTTTATAGAATTAGATCAATTCTTGTTTCTTATCCACCTGGATTCATAAAGCATTTGTGCATTGACTCTGGTGCCATCATCTTTGTGTTTGGTTGCTCGTACTTCAGTATCCATTATAAGGTAAAAGATGAGCTTCCTATGTGAAAACAAGCCATAGGACTTGGATAATGCTACTCTTCAGCATGATTTTTTTTTTTTTTTCAAATGAGCATTTTAAGGAATTTCTGCTCTGCATACATGTGTAATAACATCCCACGACAGAATTCAATAGATCTTTCACACTCAGGGAAGTCAATGGGAATATTTTTCCAGGTAGCCCAGCAACAAAAGAATATATTTCCAATGAACAGATGAAGAAATTGGACTCATTCTAGATGTGAAATAAGTGCTGTTGGAAGGAAGAGCAATGCTATATGGAATTCTACTCTCCACCTTTTAGAGAGTCTCCAAAGGATTTCTCATAGCAGCTCAATGATATCATTGCCATAGCTTAAATGTATGTATCCCTCAGTGACACAACCATGAACAGTTGACAGGATTGCTGCAGAATTGTCTTCTGGAGAGAACTGATGACCATACGAACCTGCTATTTTGGTGCAGGAGAGGGTAATATGTCCCAAATGTTTCTTTACAACTAATTAATGCTTAAATAGTTTTATGATGTTGAAACGGGCTGTTAGGAAATGTCCTTAAAGATCTCTTTATAGTTACATCTTTTATATTCCTAAAATAATTTACATTATTTTCTGTACTTCTCTTAGGAAACTTCAGTAATAGCATCTTGAAATACATTTTAAAAGATGCAATTTCTCACCTCTTTTGCTACTTTAGGCAAAACTGAATCTGCTTGGATTATTTCCAGTCTGGCTCTCTCTATGTATGAAAAAGGAAACAATGGTGTCTGTGATTTAATAAAAGTGATTATCCCTAATGAAAAGCTGTGACCTTTCTGCAATTCATCTAAATGAGATCTGCACAATAAGAAGGAAAATTCCTTCCTTTTTAGCCAAGACATCTTGCAATGAGAGTATCACTCTTCCAAGCAAGATACGGAGATAACCCCAAAAGCCAGACACTGAGGTATTCCGAGCCCAATGCGCAGCTTGAATTCTGACCTCTTGCCTTATAAAAAACTCTATGTACCTTCTAGTGGATGTGGGATTCGTTCCTAACTACAGGACAAGTTTGTATATAACGTGTCTACCATCTAAAATGAACAAAGCCACTGGAGCAAGGCATATATTAAACCAGGCATTTAAGGGGCTGAAAATGAATTAGAGTTTATAAATTTGATGTAGAATAAGATCTCCTTTCCACAAGTATGATAAATTAACACACTCGGGTGACATGAATTGCATATGTAAAACAGTGGTATGCAAAGTAATCTACTACTAAAGGGTTTTACTGCATATGCTAAAAACCCAACTGCATTTTTTAAATTAAAAAAAAAAAAAAATTTAAAGACACAAAGCTCTTACAATTTGAGATTAATATATTTCACTGTGCTACAATCCTGTCATAGTCATCTTTTCTCCGAGTACTGAAAGTCTCCAGAAAAACACTAGGAGAACATTAAAGAGCACTAAGTCAAACGTTAGTAGCTCAAAACTGAGATAGTCTTTCTGTATGCTCAAAGTGAAACTAAGAAGCCTTTGGTTATTGTAAGATTTCTTCCTTTTTATTTCTCTGAAAACATACTTTTCCTATTTTTCCTCCCTCAGAAAATGTGGCAAGTCACTTTTTTGGCAACATGGACTGTTGCCCTTATGAAGACTTCTCCAAATAACTTTCTTGTTTTGAGAAAATAATGCTAAGAAAACTTAAATTCTTGCTCCCACCCTCACACCATTTTCACTCCAGGGCTTGGAAGCTAAGGATGCATTAAGAAGTTTACTTAAAGTTTAATATCTTCATTAAAAATTTACAACCAATGGCCTTGAAAACATACATTAGAGTTTTAACACAACACAGCTCAGAGTTAGACACATGAAAATTCATCAAGTAAGCAGAAAGCAGGGCCGTCTTAGGGGAAAGCCTGATGCTAATGTGCAAGCACCCAAAAGGAAGATCTCCTTTAGAAAAACAGCATAAGAATCCCAATAAACATGATTAATAATGTCAGTTAACAATGACTGACATTTTTCGAAATTCTTAAGCACTGTAAAACTGCACTCAAACAAACAAACAAAGATGAATCCTTCAGCATTTTCCACTTGCCTGACTAATCACCCAACTTATGTGTTTCATAACATTTTCCATCAGCATCCCATTCTATATAATGAAGTTATTTCCCATCAAGCGGGAAGTGATTTTATAAATATGCTCTAAGTGGAGCTAGGAAAACTTCAGGTACAATAATATTTGCTCAAAGTGTTATCAGAACCCTAATCTGATGGACAAGAAAATTTGTTTGTATTATTTGTCTTTCACAGTGAGGTGGGAAATGAATTATGAACACACACATGAGTCTGTACCAAATAAATAAAAAACACTGGATCTGTCTTGTTTAATACAAAATTGACAAAAAACCCTGAAACAGTCCCATTACATATTACTATTAATTTATCAGTTTTTTTCTGATGAAATTAGCGAAAGCTGAGGAATTCAGCCCTTCCATTGACTTGGAGGTTTTGGATTAAGAAATGACACTAACAGCAGTAGGGGAAAAAAGGAGACCTGCTTCTCCTGACTCTTGTTCAGGTCACGGGAGGTAAATAAGGGCATGGCTGTGTGCAGTGAGAGCAAACAGAAGCCTCTGACCTAACCTAAATCCTCTTCAGTCCTGCTGCTTATACCAGATGCACGCGGGCAGTGTTCCAGCAGGAGATCCTCTGCTCCAGAAGGGTTGGAGTAGGAGCGAGGCTGCCCCTCATCTCTGGGAATATTGCATGAACCAACTGATGGTTGTTCTTTCCCACTTTCATTTTCTTGTTCTTTTCTCACACGTTCTGCCTCAAGGAAGTTGTACAGGAGCAATACCCTGTGCTGCAGAGCTGCATTCAACTCCTCCAGGTAATTAAACACTTCTCCATAGCACTTGCTGCCTTTACGTAACAGATCTGACACATTGAAACTGCATGTCTGGAAGTGGTAACCTGCACAGAAGGTATGCTTTAAAAATCACATCAGATTCAGTGAGTTAGCATTTATAGTGATAAAACGCCTTTTCAGAGTGTTTACTAAGTCCTAAATAGCTTTTTTTGCAGATATTTTTGTAATAAAACCCTATGTATGCTGAAGAGTGTCAGGTGCACCTAAACACTGCGCACTTTGGGCATAATTAAGCCCCCTGTTGCTACCCCCCTGCTCCTTGCCTTTAGCAGCTGCTTGTTTTCCTTCCGTAACACACACGCTGACGGCTCCCGGAGTATCTGTGGAAAATGTGCTCTTTGACAGCGCGACAAAACCTCTTATCACTGTAGATCTCATCACTGAATTTCCGTTTGAAAAATGTGAAAATGTTAAAACACGGCTCTGCAAGAAAGTGCAGGCAGAACACCACTCTGTAGAAAAGGAAAATCAGAAAACTCTGGCACAGACTCATAATCCAAGACATTAGTCATTATTAAAACACTGACAACACCAAGAGTTCTCAATTCTTCTAGAAAAGAACAGGAAATTACAATATATTTTATAATCTAGACCTTTAAAAAAAGGTCTAATACGAAAGGACTTTCATTCTTTAAACCATAGCCTAATGGAGAACTTGAGGAAGCTGCACTGAAAAACATTTAACCATGTTCCAACTGCCTTTCAAGTAGGAAATTAGTGATTAGTGTGCAAAATATTTCTGCCACAGCAACTGTAATATTAGGATTCTATATAGAGACAACTTATCTAGTGAGTGAGGAACCAAACTGGAAATTGGGTTACTTGGGCTGAAATTCAAGGGATCCCCAAGAATGTTTTTGTCCCATTCATGTCACTATATCTGCATAAACTAATAACATACTAGTGACAGGTAAGCAGATCTTTGTCACACTCCCTTTTTGAAAGATTACATTCTCTGCCTGACAGCTTCTTTCAATATTTTGAGTTACTTCTTTCTTAGAGACAGAAAAAGTTAATACCAGTAGTCAGAGCCTGGAGATACTTCTGAGCTTCATTTGTCAGGAGCACAAAAAGCCCTCACTAGCCAGAGTAAATGAATAAGGCCTTAATTATATTAAACAAGCGAAGACAGGATTTCATTGCTGGTCTAAAAATGTACTTTCACATTCTGAATTCACACCCCTGAGTAGATCTATTACTAGTAGATCTAATACAAACAAGGAGGGTAAAAGATTGTGAAATGAAGGCCTTTAAATTTCTGACTATGCTCTGAGATAAAGTTATCAGTCTTATTTACGGAGAAGATAAGGAGAGTTAAGAAACTTAGACTGAGAAATCATTTCACTGCAGAATTTTGGTAACATTAATGACCTAAAAGCTACACAGAAAGAAAGCAAAATCATTTAGATAACAATAAATGACACTGGAACAGCTAAAATACTCAGGGGCACAGCCAAAATAACGAATACATCCAATACCTTTGAGGAATGAGCAATATTTTTTCTAAATACGCACATACAAGACCTAATTCTCATGTTCTTATAAAAAGATAACCTGTTCTCACAGAAAAAAAAAAACTCTCAACATCAGCTGTTCTCAATACCAAATCACCACATAAAGCAAAGGTTTTTGGATCTCATAGTTTTCACCTAAAAGCTTGAATCTCTGGGTCCCAACAGTTAAGGCTAACTGTGATTCTCACTTTAGCCTCAACATGACTGTTATTTTTGGGAATTCTTTATTTCTTTGGTCTTTTAAAACCCACACTGCCTCATGTTTGCCAGACTTGCAGGTTCAAATCTTCCTTGTAGGATTAGCATTACACCATTAGGAAAAGAATCAATGATGCTAAAATAACGTCTGTCACATTGTTGTAAATAGGAAAAAGAAACTGAAATAACATGTAAAACTAGCAAGGAGTGACAGCACAGACTATTTTGTGTATAAACAGAACAGATGGCTTGTGCACAGCATTACAATACTGACTTCTCAAATATTAGACAGAGAAACTAGGGATATATCAAAAAGAAAAGGGGGTGTCGTTGTTATGAACAGAATTGTTTTCTTGATAAAAAATAAGGCCATTTTTATGCACAGATGATGTGAGATGTAATTGAGTTTATGTATATACAGAATAATCATGTTCTCAGGTAGTTTGTACATCTGTTTTCTGCTAGGCATCTGGACTCGCATCTTGAAGCGGACAGCAAACTGACAAGAAGAAATGTGCTATTACTTCTTGATTGTAGATATTCTCACAAAAATGAGACAGATTCGGAAGCAGTACATGTTTTTACAGACTAAACTGTTACCTAGGACCATTTTCTTCCTCAGTTATAGTTTATCATTGCTTCCTGGGAGCACTCTGCTACAAGGGATGTCAATAAATGAAAGCAAAGGAGAACAGAGATGGCTAACAGAACTTCCTTGGGTTTCACACCCAGCAGCAGAACTTCCTACTGTACTGTAGGGCACAGCAAAGAGCAAAACAAATGCACTCATCAGAAATACCCTTCTTTAGAAAATAAACATCACTCCCTTAGAGCTCCAAGCCATTGCTAGGTAAAGCCAGACTAAGCCATCACTAAGGTAAAAAATGGCTAGACCTGCAACATAACCCAAGCACAACTGCAACATAAGAGGCACTTGGCAGCTCTACTTGGCTTATTCCAATCCTTCCTGTAACATCCTGCGGAATCCCTAGAGAAGAACAGGGCCCTCTTTTCCTTTCAATTCTTTTGGTCCTTATAAATGAATGAGGAAACGCAAAGAGATTTGGTATAATAAGAAATGATTTTTTTCCTCTCTTTTTGGCCAGAAACTTAAAGGTGAATATATATATATATACACACATATAATGTATTTGGTCCAAAATAAATCATCAATATTGGCCAAATCACAGAAAAATTCAGAATCCTTTACCTAGTTCCGACTAGCTTTCTGGTTCAATAGCTTCTTAAGTAGAAGGTCTCTGGGCCGATCACAAAATCTGTAGGCAGATCTTCTGACATTAGGGAAAGGACCATAGCTTAATTTCAGTCACTGACTTATATTAGTTCAGGCCATCCAAGAATCTGGCCTCCAATATTATTATTTTGCATCACCTTTATGTTTTAAATCCTTTACTTATCTTTATTTGTTCCCTGTAGGCTCACAGGCACAAAGCTTTTTAATAAAAACAGGAACTTGAAAAAGATTATTTTTTTTCCTCTAAGCTCAGACAGCTTTAAAAATTCTAGCTAAAGGGGAGTTCCAAGGCATGGGCTATTCTCAATATTTTTTTTATGTGCTCAGTTTTATTATCAGGACTCTGTAGTGGATTATGCTTCCTATAGGTATTCTGATGCCTTATCTCAAGTCTGCCTAGGATTGACTGAATTTTCAGTCTTTCTCAGCAAACACAGTGGGGAAAAAAAGCTCAAAGCAAAAGCAACAATCTGATAGAAAGTCTCTCAGCAGAGTTCTGTTTGAAAATACATAAAGACAGAAAGGAGGGTACAACTGTCAGCCAAGGAATAGCAGTACTGGTTCTTTATGGCATATTATATGATACATATTGCACAGATAGTCTTCACTGCTGCACCAACCTCAGGTGTCATTCAGTCACCCTAAACTCCCCCTCCATCCAGGCATAAAGACTGCTTAAATGACTGCAGGAGGCATTTCGTGTCTGATAATCAGGGTATTCTGGGGATATAAATGAAAACCAGAGTGTTGCTTTCATTGCAGACAGTAGCTTAGTGAGATTTTCTCAGTGCCAGACTATAATTTGTCACATATTCAGGAGGCCAAACAAATTACCCTCTAATCCAGTGAGAAAGGATCAAAACTGATCCTTCCTGCCTTATTGCATTTGCTTCCAGAAGCCAGAGAGGATATTTGTGCTAAGAATACAGCACAAATGATCACACAATAACTCCAAACCAGTTTTGGAGCAGAAATAATCACAGGAGAACTGAACTAAACTGGATGTTGATTTATTTTTCAGAATAGAGCCCTGCTGCCCTGTGAGTGGGGTGTCAACACATCAGGAGCAGTCCTGAAAACCCATTCCAGCTCCTTCATTCAGGTTTTAGAGAGGACAGACAGCTTAAGAAAAGTGTGCCAATTCACATGTAGTACAAACTTCCATCTGCAAGGTCAAAATTTGGTTCTTTTGATGAACTTAACACCTGAATCATCACTATTTAGCAGAGCTAGACTTAGCAACACCCACCCATACCTGTTTTCATTCTCAAGACACTTATGGAACAGTTCCTGGCATTCAGATTCCCTGGTGTAGCTCGACTAAGTCATCAAAATATAGACATAATTATATTTTGTAGCTTCCTTGAATATGACATGCACGTATCATTTCACAGGCAGAGAGTAAAAAGCTACATATTTAAATTCCTGTCATTTTCTAAATCCTGTTATCTATCTAGAAGTTTTGCCACAAAAAAGCAAAATCCTAATAACAGTGGCTGTATTGTAATGGTCCTGCTTCGTGGCCTCGATGCTATTACGATATATCTTATCCAAAGCAGAAGAACTAAACTCTAAGCAGCTTAGATCTCTATCTGCCTGGCTGCTAAATTTCTTCCTTTTCACAGATCAGGACTCAGGCAAGTTCCAGAGTATAAAAGATTTAACTTCTAAAGCAGGAGGACCAAGTTAATTTTACAGTCATCCTCAGATGTTTCAGCTGATGAATAAATAATAATAATAAAAAACTTTCTGCAGGCTTCCCACCCCCCCTCCATTTTTATATTACATACTCTCCTTTTGATCCAAACTGTTCTCAACTGTGGCATAAAACAAGAAAATCAGCCCTCAAAACACTGCAAGCAATATGAAGGAAGGGACCTCTAGAGATCACACCTATCTCAACCATTCTGTGATTGGATTTTTAATTTCAAGAAGCTTTTCTGTGGAATATTTCTATTTCCTCCCAACTGGAAAAAAGAGTACTAAAAAAAAAAAAAGTGGATAATATCAACAATAGAACATTTATATTCTTATTTACAGTTAGCACAGATTTCAGAGTCAATGTCTGCTTGAAGTACTAAGGAAAAATGTAAATCTAACATTTTTAACACGGGGATTCACTCCAATGTGAAGGAACAAAACAATCATGCTATTCTAAAGAAATAGACATCAGCATTTGTCCCCCTAGCCTTTTAATTTTCTAAAAAGGTAATTAGCTAAGACAGTTACGAGACAAAAAGCAATTTATTTCATGGATAATTTCAAGTTTTTCTAGTATGAGTTGACCTAGAATGGCTCACAAAAGTACTAAAGTCACTCATCTCATAAGGCGGTTCTCTACTATCCAGGGCTTCGTTTCCCACTCAGTAGTCTCCACTTTGGTGGAAATTTGTGCTCGTACTTTGGGCTCTACAGCAGAATAGCTACAGAAACCAGAGTTCATCATCCAAAACAACAACTCATCACATTCAACCACACAAGCTGTTTTTCTAAAGAGCAATACAGCTCAGCACATACTATATAACTCTGCCATCATCTGCAATGGCAGTTTCCCCTATCATTTCACTTGAAAATCCAACATGAAAAAGATATCTCCTTCTGAATTCATACCTCTAGGAAAACAACCATCCAAGCAAAAAGGGAAGCTTTGCCTGAATTTAACCAGAACATAATTATGAGTACAGATGAGAAGATCAAGAGGGAGAGTAAAAATCTCTACGATCAAGTACCTTATGTATTATGGAAGAAATACTGTAGCTTTATATATACAGTCTCTCACACTTTCACTATAACAAGCCCTTTCTAGTAACCGCAGCAACTTCATTTAGTAACACAGTCTGAACATACCCAGCAGGTTTCTAGAGGTTTTGTCCATGTAGACAAAATGTGCCTGGCAGGACAATACATTGTTATTTACTTTAAGAACACAAAGATTGGCATTGGAAAAAAAGCTGTATTTGAACTAACAAATATAAATTTCAGGTAATCATTTAAGTGTTATCTTTAGCAAGACAGGCACTACATTAATACATTAATCAAGTTCAAGGCTTATGTTTGAGGCCTTGCTGCATTTGCTCTTGCTTTTCTATCTCCATGGAACAAACACTCCTTGGTCTAATACACAGCACCTAATCCATAACTAGTTCTCTAGTCAGCTAATACATAACTAGCTTTCCAGTCAATGTCTTCATTTATAAACAGGGGAAATCTGCTTTTTTCTCTGCTCTAATCATACATGTTGCAAGCGAAGTGTAATATAATATGATAAATTACTAGAGTGTAACAGCAAATTCCTAATACAATAAATCTTTAGCGCATTATCAGGAACACAGTCTTGGCATTAGAGAATGAAGGACTGAAATCTTCCTGGCTGTTCTAAACAAAAAAGAGCAAACAACTTATCCTGGGAATGCCAAAACACTGAGATAAAGGGGGAAAAAAGAGCCACTTAAAAAAAATAAAATAAAACAGTGACCCAACGATCTGAAACAGGTAGCTTTGATACAAACTGCTAGTGTTTCATCATAGAGAAAGACCATAGCAATATTCCAAGGAGCCTTGAGTAAATAAAACACACAGGGAGAAAATACAAAGAAAATTGCAATGTCAAAAGTGCCAAGGTAGATTGGTTACTGATGTATCTCGGAGGCAGTGTGCCAGTGTGGTGCCATAACAACAGAGAAATAATAATAAGAGACATTTATGCAGTACACTAATTGACAGACCACAGTGCTTTCCCAGATGAAACAGTTAGCTGCAAAATCCTGAGATGCCTTTACAGCATTAATGTAAAAGTATCCTAATAGAACTGATCTAAGTCCAGAAATACTAAAGAAAAAATAGGAAGGCCTATAAAATAAATAGAATAATCTCCAGACAACTTCAAATAAAAATTAAAAATCTACTAGGGAAGAAGGCTTCCAGAAGTCAGTCAATAGCAGCAACATCCCAGGTTGGAGGTGATCAAGGCAAAAACTTAATGGATGTTTATGCAGCTATGCATGTAATACTCTAATGTACTAATTTCATATAATAGCTTTCATGCTCCAAGTATCTCCTAAGGAATAGATGCAACATCTTTAATCCCCATAAAACAAACACAAGGTGCAGGCAGGCCACAGTGTAACAAGGAGTACAAAAGAAGTCGAAACCATACAACAAAACAAGTCTGCTATTATTAGCATTTAGCTATTATAAAACATGCCTAAAAGCAAGAATTTAGACTCTAGGTTCAACTCAACCTGCATACTGATACTTTGTGCACTTTTATACTGCAGAATTCTTGATTTCACTTTAGAAAGGATTTTAATAAAATAATCACAATGCTGTATTTGGCAGCATGCTTCTAATTATGGATCTGCAAAGGCAGGAGGCAAGGCTGAAACAAACAAAGCATTTTACTCGCCAAACGCAAAACTACTTCCAGTGACACACTTTACACTTGTGCAAGTTGCAATTACACAAAGTTAAGATTATTTTCAGCAATACTGCCCTCCTATTAATATAGCTAGTCCAGTAGAATTTTGTAATATAAATTTTGTAATAATATGTAAAAGTAGTCAAAAGTCTTCAGGTAATAAAGATGTTTCACAGTCTTGAAAAATATCATAGCTAAAACCTGATTCTTCAAAATGAATTCTACAGGTGGGAAAACTGTCTACAATTTGCAATTTATTTAAGACCATGAGCTATGAGCCTAAGCATGCAATGGGCTGACTGTGCTAGAAAGGAGAGGACACTTGGAATGCTTCAGCGTTCCAATAAATCTAGCATTCCAGACAGGATGGATGAGCCTTTCATGTAGCCTACTTCATATACATCTATTTTTTCCTGCAGACTTCACTTTGCACTTTGACAAAAGAACTCTGATAAATTCAGTGGTGGTAAAAGGCAAATGACAAAGGTCACAAGAACAAAAACACACTTCAACAAAACAATCAAGAAAGAGGTGTTATTTAACATCCTTTAAGTTAACCTGCTAATGTATTTTTTGTAGAAATGCCATTCACTGCTAAGATTACAGAAGCCTTGGGGATCTACAGTAATTTTGGTGAATAGAATATATCATAGATATCACTTAATGGGATTCTGTGAATCTCAGTAAACTAGACTTAACAGTATAATTTCTACAAGTTACCCATTATTACATTTTTTTCTGGTGCTCTGAAGAAAACAGAAGACAAAGTCAAACTCTCAGCATAGCAATCAGCACAAAACCCCACTAAGGCATGAGTGGGACTTGATTCTGCGCAGAAGAATGTATTTCATTTAATTTAGCACTATGTATTATGTGTAGTGCTAAATGGCTTGTATGGCTTATAAGTCTACAGCACTCCAATATAGAAAAGCTACCATCTAACCCCAGAAAGAAAAGTTCTGAATTCTTGTCTTCCCAAGGTTCAAAGCACTTTGTTGACAGGAGAGTAGACCACAAAGACAGCAATACCAAACAAAACTAGGATGTCTCTGGTCTAGATTTCATTTTTATCCTCACCTCTAAACAGATTCACTCCATGGCAATGCATTCCAAGTCTCTGTTACTTGAGATTTGCCCATTAGAGAGTTGAGACACATTAATACAAGAGTGACAGCTGCTAATTCTTAACCATTGCCAACATGTCAGGGATGCTCATTTGTTCCTAGTGAAACAGAACCACATTGACAGTATTTTATCAGATGCTTCAGGTTTGTTTCATTTCCTTTGGATTTGAAGAGTACAGATTGCTATTCTGCCAGCACTAATTCATTATCATATGAATATTATCACTGGCCATGACACACAGGGCCAAGCTACTACATTTCCTCCAGGTGCAGCCACCCCGCTGATGCTTCCTGTGCATTTGATGTTTAACTGAAAACTCAAAGCCACCCAATAAAACAAATGCATATGTATTTTCCTTAACTCACCTAGCACAGTCTGCTTTGCATTCCACCTATGGAAATGAGATTTCTAAGAAGGCAGTTGTATCCAGATCCCTCCGTTGCCAACAGATAGAAGGATGACCAGAGTGCAGCTTAACCCACTGCTAGTCAAAACTGGCCTATACACAATATAATCTGTCTTCAAATAGAAGTGTCACAGAGCTAGCAATATCACAATGTGTTTCTGCATAACAGTTATCCTCTTTTCATTTAAAGATATGCTCCACCAGGTTCATTCATTTTATACCAATAATATTGCTCCCACCTGTTTTCTCTTTTGGAAGCCAAACCCACCTGAGTTCCCCGAGCACATCCAGCTGGATTTTGGCAGGAACACTAGGTGTCACTGCGTTCTGCCTTTTGCTGCACTCTTACCCTGGATTTGCTAAAGACTGCCCTTCCTGTCACCAGTTCACATCCACTTCCCCATCGGCGCTTGAATTTTAGCGAGAGATCCTTCAGAACCCCTCAGTGTGCCTTTATGTACATCTCTAAGGTATTTCTATCCATCAAAATGGAGAACGCTATTGAGTTCAACACCACATTTATTTTTATAATTATGTTTGCCTGCCTAAGAATTCAGCTTTCCTCTCCCTGGCAGTTAGGAGGGAAGAGAAAAAGATTGCACCACTTATTGTTCAACATTATAACAGCAAAAGTACAAAAACCCAGCTCTGTGTAACGAATCACTGGCAGTCCTTATTTTACAATGGAACTTTTACAATGCTATTTGAACACGAGACTGTAAAATTGTAAATCTACAATTTTACTTACTTGCTTTCAGCCTTACCATACAGTTCATGCCTAAAAGCTTACACAATCCTTCCTGTCTTTTGTTGTTGTTATTAAAAAAGTCTGAACAAGATGCCATATGCAAAAAAGTAACAAATATAATAACATATTTACTTACAGACACAAATGCAGAGTACGAAGGTTTACTCAGAAAAGCCTTAAAACCACAGAACTACCTGCCCAGCTATAAAGCAAGCAGAGTGGAAGGAGAAGCAGGTGTGCTGAATTCCAGCCTATTACCCTATCTACTTGACCACATTCAAATTTAAGAAAACAGAACATTTACAGGTGTGTCACATTACTCTTTTTCGAGATGTTCTCCAAGTGAACTCTTCTTTGCTTGTCTATTTACCTTAGCACAATGTTAAAATGCTTTGATATATATGTATGTATGTGTATACCTTAGAGAGAGTAAAATAGTTACTAACAGAGTTCACCTGCAATGGGTAATTTTTGAGCACCTCGTGGGCATTCAGCACTAGGTTTTCCCTTTGATTTCTCCCCTTGTGTTTTTACAAAGAACGGTTTTCACTCAAATTAGCCGTTAGTCCTGACATACAAAAGCAGCATCCCCTGAGAAAGGTTGTACATTCTCACCAAATGCCACAAAAGCCGGGATGTCCCTGGAGCAGCTGGGACTGTGAGAACTCTTTCCAGGCGCTTGAAATTTTAATTGCATTACTGAAAGCCAGTGTGTTACTACTGCAGAGCAGAATTTCTAGGTTCAAAAAGACCAGACAGAAGACAAAAACAACCATGAATCAGTTGCTCCCCAAAATGAAATATTGTCTGAAATTGTGTCAGTAAACCTGCCAGAGCAGAGGGTTGCAAAACAGATGGGCTGGATGTTCCTGCCTCTGCCATCCCATTGCTGGTTGATCCTAGGGAGGTCATTTTCCCTCTGTTACTATTTATCTACCTACCCTCTTGCTCATTCAAAATATAAAATTATAGCTGGAAGGACTCGAGTGTACCTTCAGTAAATACCACATTTTAGAGTGCTGCCTGTATATAAGGGCAATTTTTGTCTTGGAGCAAATGTTTGTTGTATCTGCTGTAGGTAATATATATTGGTTAGAACATATAACAACAAGGAATGGCAATGCCAAACTTGTGGAAATTTTGAAAATATCCAGGCATGTAGTGACCTTCTGCACAGGAATCAAGGAACTGAAGGGATCCTTTCATGAACGTCTTGGCACCCAACATCCTCATTAACAGATTTACCAATTTTCCTCTCCTCGATAGCAATATCTTTTGGCAATTCTCGATCTTGTATAAATTATTCCTAATTAATTAAAATGAAATTCTTAAGATGTGTGAGTTCATTAACTCCTTTAATGAGAAAGAACATTTTGGACCTCATTATTAAACTGTCATCAGTATCTGTTAGACAGTTAAATTAATAAAGTGATTATATTCAAATAAGTCAAGCATTTGCATTTTATTTTTAACATTACCTGCCTCCCTTGCTTGCTCTGGCAACTGGGAAAATTTTGCTGGTCATGTAAAGAAAGACTCTGGGAACGTTATGCTGACCTTTCGTAATAAAAATGACATTCCATGCTCCAGACAACTTATAGAAGACTTGTTACAGAATTGGCCATGGGTGATCTTTGGTAAAAATCTGATCAGATTGCAAAACCCCTTTTGAAAGTGTTTACTGAACTGGAATACTGCAGTGCTTCATTTTAGATATAATACTACCCACATGCTATGAACTGTGCTCCAGCATTCCTAACAGACTTCCTAAATAGTTGTCTTCTCAACTACTGCATCCCAAGTTGCCAGCCAACCCAACTGTGGAACATAGACCTTAAAGTCCTAAGTAACAGGACAAACTATAGTCCTTAGAGTCTTGTCTTCCCCTACAGTTCTCAGGGGCTTCCTAGTTTCTTGCTATGGAAGCAGAAGCTGAGGTTTCATAGTTGTTTTGACTTCCAGGGCTGGTAGTCCATGGAGTCCATGCTTTCCGAACAGGTCACACAGCTGAGCTGCCCCAGAGCCACCCAGCTGAAAGTTGGGGAGACCAAACCAAGCAGCAGCACGTCGGGTAGTAACCTTGCTGTATGTATCAAAAATTCATCACAACAGATGTTTTCACAAAACATTTCTGTTTCAACAAATCCACCTTTTCCAACCAGCTCTCACAGCAAATTATGTTTCTTGTCAGTTCCCTGGCTTTTACTAGCTGAAGTGAATTGATATTTACACTTTTCCTGGGGATTTCTAACCCTTTTCCCTAGTAGTTCAAATGAAATCTCTAACACTGTTCACACTTGCTTGTAAGGCTTCAATTATGATCACTAGCAGTCTGTTTTTAAGGATGCCCCTCAGTTGCCACACTCCTCATGACAATCTGATGTCAGCTAAATGTAATACTTCATATTTATGGGTATTTTCTTAAAAGATTGTACATTACTCTGAATGAAATTTAACGACAGTACAATTGCATGCTGTGATTTGTTACCTCCGTGTTCCCCCAACTAAAGACTCCTGTCTTTAGAGGTAGTGTCTTGATCAACAGCCAGGCAACATCCTCATTAACAAAACTTAAGTATTATTTACTCCTAAGATATGTTGCCAACAGAGCACTTCAGCTCCATTTCATGGACCTAGGAAAGGATAAGAAGTCTGGAAGAATAGCTGTTGCTGATTGAATTTCTATTTTGGCTCAGAGAAATTACAAATAGACACGCTCTACAAAGCTACACAAAGTTTGCAAGGGATTAAGTTTTTTTACACCTGTGGCCCTTGAATGCCACTCTGTGCCGAGCTGTTTGAGGGCCTGGGGCTTTCAGCACTGTGTTCAACCAGCAAAAGGAGTTTGGCCTCATTCTGAGAAGCCAAATATGAGGCATGTCCTTCTAGGTCTGCTGATAACTGCCCTCTTCTCAAAGTGGGAACAGCAAACAAGTGACGTGGACCCAAGGCTTAGGACTGCAGCAGCTCTGTTCTCAATCCAGAAGAGCTTAAAGGCACAAGTCATAGTCTGCAATGGAACTAAATATCCCACCACTTAATGCTAAGTTGGCCCTGAAGTGTTCTGCTGGATTGAATTCAGCACACTGCATGCCCGGATGCTTTAAATGTATTTAGGGGCCAGAAAAACTGTGGTCTAGGAGATATTGAGGCCTCAAGTAGTGATTCAAGCAAGCAAGTACAGCACAAACATCCCTTAAAAATAGAGTATTTTCCCATTAACGTTAAAAGAAAAAGAAAGAGAAAAAGAAGGAAAGAACAGAGCTAGAGAGAATGGATACTTTATCCTTGAAAGAAGCTAAATAAAGTAGAACACAGCAATAATTTGATTCTGCATATTCCGCATACAATATCAAGCTCTGAAAAATATCAGTTGGCTAAAAGAAGTAAATAAGGTGGAACCCTAGCACCAAACTATGGGAAAACCATAAGTGTTTTCTAATGACCTGAACTTTCTCAAAATGGTCCTCCAGCCTTGCAATATCCCTGAAACACTTTCCTGGGACAATAATTCAGTCAAGACACAAAGAAGAGATGCAAAACCACACTTCAAAAAGGCAGTGGTACCACTTTGAAAATCATAAATCAGCCAAGTGAAAAAAATGCTATGAGTTAAAAAACTACTTTAAAACTTGTCTTTAATCCTGTGATCTAGAGTTGATTGTTCATAACAGGTGTCTGATTTATAAACATCCCTGCAAATTGAAATGTCAGAATCAAATTTTTACTCCCTAACATTTATCAGTAGATAGAATAAGAATCTTTTGTCTCCACAATCTCTGCACTGAAGGACAAAATCTTGACTTATCTTCTATTTCTCATGTTTTTCACATCATTAACTTCACGACAATCAATAATACAGAAAAAAATAAAAAGACATACCTGCCCATTTCCTGCACAAAGTGAATTATCTTATAAAATTCTCTAATCTTTAAAGCCAAACAAGATACACTGTTGCTTCTTAAAAGGCTTTTAGAATCACTGTAGCCACATGGAAAGAAACTAAATGATTGAGACTCATTGCCCAATAGACAAATACAAAGGAGGAAAGGGGAAGAATTTTTCCAATTTAATTAAGAAACGGTTTTATGTCTCAGCCACTGGCTCGAACTAGACAACTGGAGCTGATGAGGAATTTAAAGCACTGTTTATTCAAGGAAGATTGCCTCAGTTGCAAAGCTCAGATATTTGCAAAGAGAAATTTAGCTGAAAAATAGAGGAACACCTCTACAACTGTTCAAACATTTACAGCACAGGTTCTTCTTTACCTCTCTGAGGCTTTAGCGTGGTCATCCCATTGAGTGCTTGCTTGACTCAATTATTTTCCAAATATCCACACAATCACAAAATTGTGTTCTAAAACAGAATACGAGCTTCTCTTTGCACTAAAGCAAGCCTCATCGATTCATTGACAGATCCACTTATCAGCTGTAAAAGAGAAGTGTTTATGCGCTGGCCTAGTTATTTCTCCTCTCACTGACAGCTGCTATGTAAATCTTTAATTCAATTATACACCGGAAACAGAACTAATGTTGTATGAACAGAATCACATTTCAGTTACTCTGTGCAAAAAACACCAATAGTGAGTAGAAGAGTGAAGCTCCCAAATGCTGAAATGAGGTATTTTGGTTGGTACTATTAAGCAAATCCCCCCCAAATTTTTTTCTCCTGAAAAGCATTGCAAAAATACCTGGAAAGAGAGACAGTATCTTCTATACTAGCCTTCTGGGAAAGACAAAGCCTATTGGTGTTTAACAGCAAACCATGATTTTACAAATTACTGTAATTCAAAGTGAGAAGTCATTTGGGCTTTGTACACTGAATTAACTACCTTTTTACTGAAAATCTGTTAAAGCCTAATGATATATTCCTCTTTAATTATCAGATGATTAATATCAAGAATGAGCTGCAATTCTCTAACCTTGCAAAATTATGCCATCAGAAACCTTTTCTGATTTAAAGTAGTCTAACATTTCACAAAGTTTTTAATGGGTGGCTTTATTTTATTGCTTTACTTCCACAATTTAAAATGCTATTTCTTGCTTCACCTCTCATATACTATATATTCTTATTTTCCCATAAGGAACAGCTGGCTTTATATTAGAGCTCTAACAAATTTTACATAGTATTAGCTACCAAATAGCACTGATGCCTATTAACCAGTTTTTGTTTCCCTGCACTAAATTCCATAAGACAAGTGAGCTCTAGACATCCACATATGTGCGAATTCAGGAGATAGCAGACCTTAAAACTTTTAATAAAAATGCCTTCTAAAGGCTGCATATTTTATTTTAATGAAGCTGTCTAGAAAATAAGAAGGAACTATCTACCTGTTCTTTAGTTTCTGGTTCCCTTGCAGGAGAGCACATAAACATGTGCTTAAGCATCTAAAATAAACTGAATTCTCTCAAATCCTCCTCAGTATCTGAGTAACTTATATTTGCTACTGCATTTGTGACAGAGCAGGACAGTAAGGCAGTACTACTGCTGCTTTTCGTTCATGAAGTGAGTACCCACTGACCACAATGTTCTTAGGAATGCACTTTCCAGTAAGCAAAGTTGTGATAACTAACGATTCTTCAACACAATCCAATTTGTTCAAGGAAAAATGCAAATATTGTGACAAAACAAGATGCATCTTCACACGTGCATCTTCAGGAGCCCCAGGCTAGTGCCTTTATCTCTGGGCCAAGCTTTTTCCATAATAAATGTCTACAGAAAGTAAGCATGTATTAGCTGAATGGAGAATCAACTCCTGAATCAAAATCTAAATCCAGATTCCTGGAGAACTAGGTCAAATAATTAATTTCATTATTTTGTAGCACATAGCGGCAACAATGCTGATATAGCAAATAAAATGTTCCTAAGGCAAACAGAAAGTTGGCACTGCACAATGAGTAGCTAGGGTTTTTTGTCCTTATTGCCATCCCCTGGTGTTACAGCAGTTACACTGTATCACAACATGTCATGTCGCAAAGCTCCAAAAGAAGAAGTTATGAGGTCCATGCAAAGAACATTAATCATGACATGCTTAAGGACACTAGGGAGACACTTCAAAAGCACGTGCTATGCGACTGTTCACAAGACACCTGGAACTCCCAGAAGCAAAACCTGGACATTCGCTTTAGCAAAGCTGGCATTGCCACGAGGCAAGTAACTCAGATTAATGTAATCTGCATATGCTGACCTTTCATAATGATGGAAACGTATGTGCTGAAGCAAACTTATTTCAATCATTTCAAAGAGAATTTGTTTACTGAATATTAAACCTATTTCTAGTACAGAAATCTTCAGGGATTTCTGAATACGCTTTGTGGAAGAAATTATTCAAAAATAGTTAGAGGATTTTCAAAGACAACAGCCAGTTCAGCTTTGATAGTTTGCAAAAGTTACCATAATGCATTTGATTAAACAAGGACTGGTACAATCAAGGGATCTAAGCAGGTGCACCTGCTGGTTGCAATCCCCTGTTCTGATAACTCAGTTTACAACAAAAAATTTAGAACACAATTTTCTATTCCCGTGTGCTATACTAGAAATAAGGGAGACTGCACAAAGTCGTTTGAAAGCCACTTCTTGAAGTTGTTCAATGATTTAATTCTTGAGATGAGAGTGTGCAGGCATGTATCTCCTGTTTTTTTTATTATTATTATTATTTGTTTGTGTCTTTGGTTTGTTTCTTTTTTTTTTTTTCCCAAAGTCTGTAAAATACCATACTTTCAATTATATCCAAAAGCTTGCAATACAAATGCTTGTATTTTTTGTTTATTCAAAATGATTGAGATGATTCCATTCAGGAAGCATTTCTAAGATTTTTTTTTCTTCACAAAAAATGATGGTTGTACCTTACATACTACAACTGGAAACTAGTAGTAGGAAACTACAGATTAACTTTCATGGGATATTTCACAGCTGATATAAACTTCAGATCATAAAGTGTGTTTTATGTTTGCCTTTATTTTGAGAGTCAATTTGCTGAAACGACTCAGCAATCCCTAGTCATTTTATACTCTCATTCAGAGTCTTTCCTTATGATAGTCAGGTTATTTTGTGTAGAAGTCATCAGTGTAGGAGACAGCTAGTATACTAACTTTTATACTGGTCTCAAATAAAAGCAAATTTCGGTCAATAGAACAGCAGCACAAATTAAGGCATGGGAACAAATCCCACTAACGCTTAAGAGGGATCCAAAGCAATTATCTCTAAAACAGTGTAGAAGGATTATAAATATGTATTTCAGCAGCCAGGAGATTTAACGTTAAATGAAAGGAAGAAGGTTTTTGGAGTGTGAACTCTATTACAGAAAGGCAAAGTGAAGAGTTAAATAACTGTGTATAGAACATAGAGATTACTTTGCAAAACAGGAAACAGTCAACAATTATATATCTGCATTATAAGCCATTAACTGGGTCACAGTCTTGTAGGCTCAGAGAGATGTTAATGGAACAGCTGCTAAATAACAGGATGGCTAAAAAAATATGTATTTTGCCATTTGTTATGCTGATGTCTCTGTGTGCATCTGTCTCTTTGGATCAGCCTGATCCAAAGACCACCAAAGCTCACAGTTATCTTCTCAATGACTTCTGTAGCCTTTGGTGCAAGCCCTAAACAAATTCAAATCAAGACTGGTAACTTCTGGAGAGACATTGCAAAATCCTGTCAAAACAGATTTAATTAGGCTTAACAACCTGAATTTGTCCTTAATGTGTTTGTTAGATAAGTTGTGCTGTTACAGGGTTCATTGTGCTGGCCTAATACTGTGGTCTTAAGTGTAGATTTCTCCTCTGCTTAATGCAGTGCCATAATCCTTTACTAAGAACATTGACGTGGCTATATGTCAAAGATGTAATTGTCATAGACCATTAGACAAGGACTTTTCTAATGTTAGATTTGGCATGAGTAAATAGACTCAGTCAGATACTTCCACAATGAAATCTTGGCACCAGTTTTTGTGTAAAAATGTTCAAAATCTATTTTCACTTTCTTGAAAATTCATCTGATTGAATGTTTATTATTCAGTATGGAAGGGATAAATGAAAAAGCACTTTAGATGTGCACTATTAAATATCAAAGAAAAAGATTGTACAGACACTGCCACTGACATTATCAGTATCGTTGTCCTGCAATGTTTTAACTTGACATCATCTGCCCAATTTGAATATTTTAACTCCATATTTTAACCCAACACCATTTTTCCTACACCTAGCACTGTATGACCACCTACCGGTGTTATATCTTTGCTATTATCCCCTCTGATAGAACAGATAATGTAGAGCAAGAATGGGCAATTCCATGGAAATAACATGGTCACTATCATCTAGATGTTACATTCTCTAAAAAATACTGCTTTCTAGATGAGATGTGCGTCATCTGTTAATACCGTGTATACTTTTTTTCCCAACTAGACAAGTATTCTGACAACCATGAGCAATGTACAAGGATCCTACTTTCTGGCTTGTAAAAGTCCTCTACAGGGAGTCATAATGTCAGGGTATCTGCTGTACAAGGAAATGTAAGACAAGACAAGTGAGAAAATATTGTTGATTTTCTTCTGCACATTAGCAAGTGGATGAAAAATGTAGTGGCACCGAAAAAGACACTGTATAAATGAAAACCAGGACAGCACTGAGGACATCATTAGTATCCATATATTATTCTTTCAGAGTGAAAAATAAGATCTTGTTAAAAGTTACTACACAAACTGTCCTCTAAATCACGTTGTGAATGCCTCAGCTTGCAAGCCTTGCATTTGGGGTCCCCCAGCCACCACTAAACCAGCCAGCTGTCATAACCTGCTTTGCAGGAAGGCTGTGCCTATTTTGTCCCTTTCTTCTTCCCGACTTTTTCCAGTTCTTAAGCTATACAGACTTGTTATTCTGGGTAAATACAGACTGTACTTTCATCAACAACATCTCCCTTTCACCAGGAAAGTTCATGGCTAAAGATAGCCACTTTCCTTTCGTTTTCTCTCTGCAGACTAATATCAGAAGTACAAGCAACCATGGCCAGTATTACAGATGGTTCTGCATATCATTTTGTGCAAATCAAAGTTCTACTAGTTTCCCATATTCAGATCTATAGCATAAATTATAATACCAGGAAAAAAAAAAAGTTAACACTTCCTTTAAAAAAAGGAACAAACAAAAATAAAAAGTTGCAGTTAAGGCCTGAAGTAATTCCGAGCTCAAGTTTTGCTTCAGATTCTCATGGTACTATGCAAGCATATATAAATTCCTGTGAGGTTTTGCTAAACAAATCAGTAGATCATTTTAAGGTTTCCTAGTTCTAATCAGACCTTCCTGACAGTATTTTGTAAACACATAATTTTTATTTTGTTGCTAGAACAGAACCATTCAGCAGCTATTGAAGTCTCTTTTTTTCTTTTTTTCTTTTTTTGTGCTTTTTTTATCTGAAAACTCCAACATACTCCTCTGAGATTACATATACAGTTTGGCTAAATAGAGAACTTATGTGAGCAACTATACATATATTCAGAAATGTTAATAAGCCTAAAATATATTATTCATTTACTTAATAGCAAATGTTTGTGTTAGTGGAGTTTGTTTGGTTTTAGTTTATATTACCTTCTGCCCTTTGCAGGTTGTACACAGTCATGGCATATAAACACCTCTAAAAATGCTTTCACCAAGTGTCCCCATACACCAGGAGCATTCTACAGATGTTACTCAAAGTAGAACAATTTCTATTTTAATAAAGAGAACATTATCAGCAAAAGAATACTTTTTAAATGTTGTTAAAATTGCTAGTTAGCAATGGAAACTTTGCTAAACTACACAAAAAGTTTTAAATACAATTTTCTATACAATTCTGTTAGATAGCACTGGAGAAGAAGCCTGTAGGGATTTTGTTGTTTTGGGGACTTCTAATAGATCATGTCATCCAAATAATGAAGAGTCAGCTCCCAACTGCTGACTCCTCTCTTTTGTTTGGTCACCTTCCTCCCTGAAATGAGAAGAAACACACTACCAAAACACACTCGTTGTTGCCTTAGAAGACATGGCCATGCTAACATACATTCACTATACTAAATTTCTCAGCTAGCAGAACAGCTAGTGAAGTTCTAACTTCCACATTTCACAGAATACAATTGCATCTTTCAGATTAAAAAGCCACTAGCACTAATAGCATGCAGTGAAATGGTATATTGTAACTGAACCAAATGCCTACACGCAAATCAAGACTCCTTGAAAGACACAAAAACTTAATGCTTTTAAAAAACTATCAGCATTAGGAAATGCTGAGATAATGAGAGAGATTTATACAGTTGGATTAGGATTTTAAACATTTCTAGGGAGATCATTTGCTTTCTATGTTAAAATCCTATTATGAAGGAAATTAACTGAAAAGTGATAAAATGCTAAATCTGAAAAGCAAACTAAGGCAAAGCATGCAGATCAGCATGAAGTTAACAGGAATGGCTGTGTTTTGACAAAGTGGTTATTTTTCTTCTGACACAGCATGCTGAAATAGTTCAGTGAAAAGAGCAGAAAGTGCTGGGGTTAGAGCAAAGAAAGAACCGTGCTCTCCCCCGAGAAAGAGAAAGCAAGAAAGACATCCCTTTTCAACAGCACAAAATAGTGTGAAGTTATTGTCTGAGTCAGGATGCAAGCTAAATTCAGAGAGTTAAATTTTCTCACTGGAGCAAATATCCTGTAGCCACTTCACAACCACAGATAAAGCAGTCATCATTCCTCTTTTTTCCCCTCAGTGGTTCTCAGAGCAGGACCTCCAACAATGCCCACATTTGCCTGAATTTCAAGATTCCAGATCAGTCTTAGGAATAACTTGGAATAATAATAAGGAATAGCTAGAAATAATCTAGGCTGACACAGTAGGAAGAGAAGATAACAAGAGATGACAATGTGAAGACAAATGCTTTAATTCCTTTTTTGATCTGATAGAATTGTGCTATCCTGCAGACTACGCCAAATTTTACTCTCGTACTAGCTCCATGTTAAAAGAGACAGTAAAATAATCCAGAGGGGCTTTAGTTAGTTGTTATAACAAAGCACAACAGGTATTTTGTTAACTTTTTACTCGCCCATCAACAAAGACTATCACAAGCATCAACCAAAAGACGTAAGAACTCAAACTGCAGCGAGGAGAAGTCTTAAAAAGAGAGGACTAAAATTGCAGCGAGAAGTCTTAAAAAGAGAGGACTAAAACAAAGCAGCAGTAGTGCTGTGGTAGCAATGGCATTCTAAGGGCACAACCAAGGCAAAATTTGTATGTAGAGGCAATACTTGTTATCAGACCAACCAGTATTCTTGAAAAAAATCCCATAGGTGCATATCTGAATGGACAGCAGCACATTTGCAAGCTAAATGCATGCTGAGAACATTAGCTTGCAGTTTAATAGGACATGTTTGATAATTCCTAACAGGACTAGTTGCAGTGAGAAAGAGAAGGTAGGAGGATGAGGAGAAATGCTTATCTCCTGCCTGAGAGAGAACAGCAAGTCTCCTATCTCACACCTGAAAGGGCACGGGGAAAATATAGCCAGCAGAACGTGCAAGCTTATGCAAGGAGAGGAGATCCTATTGTACCAAAAAGTCAATAATTCTGTTCAGTCTACGGGCTTTGATGTTCAATATAATCCTCTGGTTAACGTTTTTGCAGGACAGAAGTTATCCTGTCTCTCCTGCCATCTGTCTTTAGCTAATGTCCTCACAAATGCTTTTAACCGATCAAGGTCTGAATTCAGTCAATGTTTCATTACGTTTCCCAAACAGTGGTCTATATCCAGAATAGAGCCATAAGACCAAGGAGAAAATAAAAAAAGAAAGACAGAAAGACAGAAAGTAACAGTTTCCTAATGCTAGCGCTGCAGACTATGGTCCTTTTTCCCATCCTTCATTCAGTGACAGACTGTTGAAGATGCATGTAGAGAAAAAGCACTGTTTTTCAGCAGAGCTTTCTGTCATACCTCGTAGTAGTTGTCATACTGTTCTTTTGTCAAGGAATGTAGAATCTGTAAAGCCTAGAGCCCCGTGAGACTCAGTCCCTACTGGCTAATAGTCTCTTGACAGCCTCTTCTGGCATTTTTCTTTCTGTAAGTTCAAATGTTGGGAGATTTCTGAAGATAAGAGAGACATAAGATCTCTTCAGAAAGGTTCTACAGCTGTATATTACTCCTCACTGAGTCCCTGCTTCACCAATTTACATGTTTCAGTTGTTCAGACAAATGAATCTTTTCAGAATTTTACTTTAGAATTGAACACAAGAGTTTTTTATCAGTGTGTGGTACTTATCTTGGATTATACCATCATTTTATACCAGTTTTAATTGCTTAGAACAATGCTTGGTGAAGATGCTAACTATAATTAGATGTCTTTTTCAGGCAATGACTGCATATAACTGTGTGCCCACAATGTTCAGAGTAACTCAGTCCTCATTTCAAACAGGAGCTCTTTTATAAGAGCAACATGCCAATTTTCTGGTTTATAACCATATTCTCACAGAGTAAGCAATTATCTAGACTGTCTGTAGTATAAAGCCAACTAGTATAAAGTCATATAAAGCCAAGTGAAGAAAAAAAAAAGAGCTAATTTTAAGAAGATATGGAAGCCTTGTATGAAGTCATGGCTTTTTAAAACATGAACCAATGATCAAGTTAAAAAGGTTTGTCCTAGATGCTTCTGGGTGTAAGGAAGAAGGCAGAACATGACAGCACCAAAGCTTCAATAGATTCAAAGTTCTTGGATATTCTTTAAATCAGACTTCGTAGTATTTGTCTATGAACATGGCAATTCTTGCTTTGATTGCTTTAAATAGAATAAAAAGAATAATTAGCATTTAGAGATTTTCAGTAACTCTCATTTCAATGTAATTAGATGTGTTGATTGGAATCTTTTCTATTGTATTGCAGTTCTTTCTTAATGTGAAAGGACAATGATAAAAGTTATTTACATAATTATCTTCAGTTAAAACAACTCAAGAGTTGCCACTGTGGAGCTTCTACACTCTCTGCAGTATTGTACCATTAATATATAACTGGTTTGTGTCACTTAATTATTTGTATTTTTTTTCCTATTAAACAGATAACCTTTTCAAATAATTTGCTCATGAACACTTTCAATTCACAAATAACTCCTCATGGAAAGATCCCCTTTACGCCTCAAAGACTAATTCTTCAGATATTAGCTACTTCTGCACTGCCTGCCTCACCTATCAAATTTCAAGCATAGATAGGACAGGTCAGGCTAGTGTTTTGATCATTTCCTGTGTTGAGAAATGGATTTCTCCATCAACATTACTAATGCATAATTACCAGTATGAGTTAGTAAGAATTCTCCTGCGAATCTCACTAAAAATTGTTACAATGTTTTCATTTATTAACATTTATGAACATCTAGCTTTCAATTTCCTGGACCATTAATCCAAAATTTCTTGATAAGTTACAGCAAAAAAAAGTTACGAGGAAAAAGAGTAATTTGTGGAATGATTTTTGCTTACTAACGTTTTTGGAACAGAAATGCACATGAATTATATGACAATAAAGTAACATACTTGAATGAGTTTCTAGTCATACTGGATGAAAACAATTCCAGTTTAAACAAATACAGATGAGTTCTTCACTCTGAGTCTCGCTGAACGTAGTTAAATGACCATGACGTTTCTGATCCAAGTCTAACTTACTTATATTTTGATCTATGTGCTCTGTATCATCTAGGACTACAGGGCAAGAAAGTTTCTCACAGATGTTTCTTTCTAACCTCTTCATAGTACTCGTGCTAATTTGTTCAGAATTGTTCTCCGTCTGACTCATTCGAGATTGCAAGCTGGCTTTTAATGTTTTAAGCATATGCTGAGACCTACAAAGGAACCTAAGGTGTCCTAATCTGTAGTTACAGAACTAAAACACCACGTAGAAATTTGCCCAAAAAAAAAAAAAAAAAGGAATTCTCTAGTAGCCACTTCCAAATCATTTTAGACTTTATTAACAGCAGGTGATGATTCTAATAACTTCTACACCATTTTCTCCATGTTTTTTCATGTATAGTGTATGACTAACTGATGAAAAATAATAAGACAAATAACAAGTGAAACACTGTACTTAGCAAAGTGTCACCCTCCATTTATGGTTCAGGAAGGTCACAATGAATGTATTGTTAAGTAATTTATGGTAATCTCTACTCTCATCATTTGTCAAGCCCATTACTCATGGTGTAACTGTTGCAACTTGATCTCCATTTGAGAAAAGTTCCTCTGTATTTTACATTATTCAGGAAATTCCATAAAAGGGTCACTATTCAAAGCCACTCCCCAGTCATTATTTGTTCCATTTTTAATAACAATACTTTATTCACTGAGCAATATAACACTTTTATTAACATCTACTGCTAATGTGCCAGATTTCGAATTTCTCAGGTATTTGAAAGCCTTCACTGATTTCTGTGCAATGGCCTTTTCAATGCATGAGTGACTAAAAGCAGGTGGTTATAAATTATTGGTATTTACACAGTTAATGATAAATCACATTAAGTTTTAGACCGATCACGTCAGTGAGCAAATCAATATGACATTAAGCATTAATATCATCATTTTGAAGACCGAACCGAAATCTAATTAGAATAATTGGTCAAGCCACAAGACTAATTGGAGTAAAGTGGAGAGGTAAAGTGGTGGTGAGTGAAGTGGCAAGGAGTGACATGATGTAAAGAGATGAAAAGTGGTGAGCAGTGTGGCATGGAAGGGACTGAAGCGGCATAAAGTGAAGTGGAGTGGAGTGAAATGGAGGAAAGTCTTCTACTTCCTCCCCCCTGTACTTCCTCGCTGCCTTTGGAAAAGTAGAAGCCTCCGTGGGTAGGCGAGGCCTCATGGCCGGCAGTGGACACCTTGGGGAAGAAGCATTGGGGCAAGTCGCAGCTGCTGGACTGCAAGGCCCGATCCTGCACCCTCCTCGGCCTCCGACACCCATCTTCCTCTCCTCTGCATCCTTCATCCTCTGCCCTGCATCCTTCTTCCTCACTGCTACTTCCATTTCCTCTCACGTTCTCCCTCCCTCATCCTTCTTCCTCCCGCCTGCATCCATCTCCTTCCTTCCTTCCTTCCCTCCAGCCTCCCTCCTTGTGTGTCCTCTGAGGAGAGCAAGACCCAGGGCTGGATCCTGTCCCCTTGATTTGATCCTACCCTGGACTTTATACTGTGTCCCCCCAAGGTGATATCCTGATCAGAAGCCAGATCCTGACCCACTGAAACACTGGTTCAGAGAACAGTTACCTGGCTTCAAAAGTGATGGCTGAACCATAACTGTAGTTCAGCAAGAAGTATCCCTTCCATAATATTCAGCCTACTATGCTCCTTCCCCAGCTCATCCTGACTTCTCATAGGTAGTCCTGTTCAGGTATTAACTACCACATTATCTGATCCTGGTAGTTGCCTCCCTGATTTCTTCCCGCACCCTTAACCATCAATAACTGTCCTGATGGCCCTATCCTGATGGGGAGATAAGGCTAACTGCGAATACACCAGCCAACAGTCATTTCTGAACTGAAAGAATAACTGTAAGTCAATCATCTTATCTCATAAATCCGGGGACAGCCCAAGAGCCCACTGAGCTCTCCTTGCATCGCAGAGGGCTGCATGCCAGGATCTCTCCTTGAGTAGGGACGCCTCTCAAGGATGCTCCTCGGGACTAAGGGATCCTTCCCACTACAGATTCGTGGTAAGTGACTATAGCACGCCTTTTTCTTTTTGAATTTGTAACCTTTACTTTGTAACTGTGCACAAATCCCTTAGACATAAACCATTGACCATGTCTGGGGCTAGGACTGGATCCAGCTGCACCCAGACTCCTCTCAGGAGGAGTTTGGAAAGCAAAGGGGTCCAATCTGAACCTCGTGACCCAACAGGAGGGTGTCCTTGGTAATTCTGTGTGTATCTTGAACCTCCATGCAGTAACTAATAAGTGACCTTGCCACAGAATCTCGTAAAACCATTGTCATTACCAATAAAACCTATTCCTATTTCTTTCCCACCCCCACTCGTTCTGTGACACATGTAGCAAAAGCCAGACAGGTCATTGTATTCCCCTTCAATGTTACACTCTTGGACAACTTACTGCATGAATTAATGAGCTTGTCAATTAAGTTTAGAGCTTCAGTAAACCATCTATATTAAATATGACTTGAATAAGAGGGAAGACTGTCAGATCAAATGAAGGAGATTTATGTAGGATTCTTATAGCAGATTAACAATCTGCTGACTTCAGGGCAGAAAATATGACAGGTTCTTCATTACCCTTTGTTTAGAGTTCCACCTAGAAACCTCCTGGAAAGGAAACATCCTGTTCTAATAATTTATGAGACTAAGCATCACATTAATCTTAAGGCCACTAACTAATGAATCAAATTGCTAAAACTTTTTTTTTAATTAATGCTTTGTATTACATTGTACCTTAGCTCATCAAAAATCCTAGTTCATGATTATTATTTTTAAAACACACTACTTCTACTTGTGCAACTCTATGCATTAACATGAGTACTTAACTCTGTCTCATCTATTCTGGCATTACTGAAAATAAATACTTAGAATTTTTACCCCCGTAAATCTTTTAACTCCATGAATCTGGCCCTAATTCATCAACTGGTCCTGCATGTGTTTAAATTTGAACAAACGAGTGGGTTCACTCAAATAAGTTTACATATGCTCATTATCTGGTTTAAGTGAACAAATAACTTTCTGAAAAGGGCAAGTGCTTAACAAAGAAAGAATAGCACATATGTGAAACTAATGCACAAGCGTTAGGGCTGTCATTTTCAAGCAGGTACAAAGGACTAAAGGGTCAAAAACTGTTGTACTCTGCATATTCCAGCATAATATATTTCTAATTTGATTGTATTTCCATGCACAAATTAATTGATAACAGGAGTGTGCACTGGGTTTTTAATTAAGAGAAGATAGATCTGCGGAAGAACTAACTTAATTTAAATCACTCAGCATTTCTTACTTTCTACCTGTAGGCAAAAAAAATTAATATAGCCCACAGCAGGATCTTCCTCAATAAGGATCAACAAATTTCTCTCTGATGGAATGTTTTAACCTCTCTCAAGAGCTCAAAGTTAGTGCCCTACCTACATTTTGGCTTATACAGTGTGTTATTGATAAAAGTTTGGAATAATTTCTGCCATAATCATGTAAATTCCCAAAGATGACTACCTGTCAGGATTTGGAACTGCAAACTCGCATCTTCTTTTAAGCAGATCATTATTTCTTTCTGGGAGAAATTAATAAGACGTGTTGTATCTCCTAGCTCTTATTCATTCTGCCAGTTTATCCACGGGTATTCTGAAAGAAATCAGCAGCAACTCCTCTAACGCGGCACTGCAATAACTTGTACTTTCTGTACAGCCCTTCTGAAAGTTGAGGGTGATGCTCATTAACCTGTGTTGCTCACTGCGCACAGTGCTTCAGGCACTTAAACCCAAGTGTTTCCTGTTCAATAATTTCTAAGTTACTATAAATCTTCCCTATTTACCCTGACTATAAAAGATCTTTAGGGAAATTTTGTCCTATTTATTTAAAACACTGATAGAAGTTTCTGAATTATTTAAAATTCCTACAAATAGTTAACCCCCTAAAAATGATAACTCATTAGAATAGTCTCTATATTTCCATACATAGGTCAGCCGCTGTGTTGAAAACAGAGCATCGTGATTTTTTTCTCCTCAAGGGAAGCAATAAGAGCTGCAGGAGCAAGGTGCCCTTTAATTCCATGCTGCACATTCACATCTAGATGAACTGAATTTTTGTTGACTGTGAGCATTAATCCTGTACTGCTTTAATTTACTGGAAGATTGCAAGGTACCTTCCTGCACACAAAACAGAAGCTCTTTTTTTTTTTTTTTTGCCTTTCCTTTTTTTAAAGGAAAATGGCTCAAAAATGCTAAAAAACATCTTTTTTTCTGGTTGACATAAGATGCTAACTATCAATCATAGAATCATAGAATCATAGAATGCTTAGGGTTGGAAGGGACCTCTAGAGATCATCTAGTCCAACCCCCCTGCATACGCAGGGACACCTAGAGCACGTGGCACAGGACTGCATCCAAGCGGGTTTTGAAGATCTCCAGAGAAGGAGACTCCACAACCTCTCTGGGCAGCCTGTTCCAGTGCTCTGTCACCCTCACTGTTAAGAAATTTTTCCTCAAGTTCCTGTGGAACTTGTGGAATAATACTACATAACTATTTGCTGAAACATATATAGCAAAGGAAGACTGAGGAGAAAAAGCAAGGTTCTGAGGCTTTAATTTAATCCTATTTTAAGAGAAGATTCTTTGCCCTCCCCACCCTAATCCATGTCCTGCCTCACTAGTCAAAACAAAAACCACCAATGAAAAACAGGAGAAAACCTCCAAAGCCCACCTAAATTGCATTTCACGCTTTAAGACAGCTTGGAATTGCTGAACCTTTTCTCTGCTAGAGTGGAAGAGACAATGTCAGGCCACAGACCCTTAAGGATGACTGATTTGTCTTCTGTCCTCAGTGTAATAAGCACCACGGCTCCAGACGGCTGTAAATCATGTCGGTGTTTCAGGTCAAAGGCTGAAATGGCCAAGCTTCACAAATACAAAATGAACAAGAACTGTCGCTGTCCAAACAAAGAGGACTTGTTTTCAGCACTTGGACTTGGCCACAACTTACGCTCTGTAGACCTAAGGTGCTGATTAAGCTAATTCTAAACAATATCTCCCAAAGGACCACTGAAGAGTGATCAGAAAGAGCGGTATTCAAACCCAAGTCTGCCTCATACAGAGGCATGTACTGCTTCAGTCCCTCCTTCCCTACTGCTGTATCCTCACATCATCCCTTAGCACCTCTCCGGATGAGAGGACCTTCTTTCCCGGCTCACCACCCTGACAGGAAAAGCAGTGACACGCCGTGGAGTAGAGGAAGGAGATGAGGTCCTAAAGCCCATGTCACACCAAATCAACATGCTTGGATGTCCTTTAAAGAGTCTCCAAAGGCTCTGAATATGCTCCCTCAGCTCCAACACAGAGATTCTTGCCAGAGATGAGGTCCCAAGACCGACATCCCAGCCCCTCACCTCAACTTCTCTCTAGTCAGCTCTCCTATTAACAGAAACTTTTCAACAGAGAAAAACAGAGGGGAAAAGGGGCTTGTTGGACCTTCTCCTCAGCCTGCCTTTCTGCCTGTCAGCATCTCTGATGACCACAAGATTTAGTGCTTCTTTCATTCTGCTCCTGAAAACCATACCCTTCCTCAGAGCCCCCAGCTCCCTTTCCACACTCTGAGGGGCTCTTAAGTTGAAACCTGGAAACTAAACTAATGAGCATTTTAAAACAAATAGATCGCATACAATAAAAATAAGTTTTGAATTTTCTTGCTTATACTATGCTACAACAGGCCAACTGCGCTTTTCAAATCATTGCACAGCAAGTGCCAGTGCAGTTAAAGAACACACACGATGAAATTCATTTTTAAGAAAAGGAAAAGTAATGTCACTGTTAGAGGATATTTTTTGCCTCTGTGATGTGCATGCATCTCTGGTATTCAGAGCAGAAGCCTTTTGGCTCATGTTTTATATGGCAGAAATCTGGACATTTTAGCTTAGTCTTCAAATAGCAGCCTGGCAATTCTTCCACCAGTGTTCCCATCTGTTAGCACTGACCCATAGACACAACATGGGGGAACAACCAGCCAAACTGCTGCATGGGCAAGAAATGCCCGGCTGAAATGTAGAGAAGTCTCCCAAGACTAATTCATGTTTTATGCTCAGGAGGAGAAAATCCATATAGTACCTGGCTCCTAAAACTTGCAGCAAAGGTATTTCCAGCTTTTTCTCCCAGTGCATCAGCAGCTCCTCTCAGGACAGAGCTCAGAGCTCTATTTATTAGATCTTTTCCTGAGAAAAATTAGAGCTCCTCATACGCAATCTCAGAGTTACTTAGAAACCAAACAAATTGTTAGGAGCAGAACACAAGCAAATAGAAATCACACCAGCTTTACTGGGAATTCTGCATTAGAAGTTATTGTTCAGCAGACTGGAATCACATAATACGGATGCCTTCAAAACAGCCTGCTGAGCACGCTGGCATGCAGGAACCCACGAAGAACAGTCATGCAGTCAGCTGGCCAACGGGCTCAGGAGCTCCCGCTCGGATTATGGGAACGTGGACTCGGAACTGGAACAGTGCTGCCTCCTGCATAACCACAGCAGATCTGGGAAGGATTTTTCTTTTCTTCCTTCGCACATCTTCATAAAACCTTCCAATTTCTGGTTCTAAATCATAAGAATAACAAAAAATAGAGAGCTTCTGAATTTTCCTGATATCTGTATTCAACATAGTGTTATAAGACATCCTCTTATGTCAAAGTACTAGCATACCCTCCCTCGCGTTTTTTAGAACTTTCTACAAAGTATCTATTAATAACTAAAAAATGCACTAAAAATTACCATTTCCTTCATTGTCAGAAATAATTCTTTTTACACTCTGGTAAAATTACAAAAAAGGCGCTGGGGGGGCCGGGCTACATTTTTCTGCCACTATAAGCTGTTCCCAGTTAATGGCCTGTCTCCATAGATCAAAAGAGGGGTTCAGCATGCAAAATGATCAAAATCCCCTCAGGTCATTAAAGAAAACATAGGAAAACTCTGTCTTAAAAAAAAGAAGAAAAACATTAAGGGGTCTGATTTAAATGAGTGAAATTGCTGTCACAAGATCTGAGGGATCAGAAAGACGAGTAATGGTGCCATTCCAGGAGGTTCTTACCCCAGTTTGCTTCATTACTTCCAAATAGCCTGAATTTTCTGAAAAAAAATTCATGACATTTCATGAGATTGTATCTGTCATTTCTAACAAACAACTTCCTCCACTCTCCAACTAGGTCTAGGAGGTAAAATTTCTACCAAAAAAAGAAAAAAAGACCCTCCCAGCATATATCAAAAGTGATTTAACTGCTATCTGAATGGTCTGGTTTCATCATCAGAGCAGATGCATGATGTTGGCAGTCTTTCTCTAGATCTACTTTAAAGAATTATTTTAAAAGCAGATTTAAGTTTCAGCATTCTCACAAAGATAAGCTGTTTAAAATCATCATTCGGCTGGTGGGAATCAACAAATGCTTTCTTTTACATTATTTAGCTGAAAAACAGTGAACTCAAAGATTTATATTTTTGGGGGGCTGTATTGCAGGTTGCCATAATGTTCTGGCAGGTAAAAAATATTGAATGACAGACATGATTCCAGGAATCTCGTCCATTTAAAAGTCTTCGATGAATCAACTACACTCGAGCACGGCTGAAATTCTGTGCACTGACACAGTATCTACTGTGTCTATTCCGCTAACACTGAATGCAGAATTATGCAGAATTACACAGCTACAGAGTGTTACAGTAACACTGTGTCTTCATGCCTCTCCTAGAGCAAGTTCTCGTCCTAGGTTTAGGCAAGAGAGAAAAGAATCAAAATTACAAAAGTACTTTTCTACTTTTTATTGGACGTGCCGTCCTCATCAATACTGCTGATTAGCACTACCAGAATAAAACGGGAGAGGCCAAAATGATTTGAAGGTCTATGACTTTTGTAGCTGACACGTTTGGGTTTTAAGATCAAATTATCTCCTATTGTTCCACTCATCCTTAGTTCAAAAACCTAGGGCAATGGCACAGGAGAGGTTTTAGCTTTATAAATACAGCAAGAGAACTAAAGAACCTCTCTCTCAATTCTCCTGTTAAGCAGCTATCACAATTAGTTCTGCAAAACCTTTCTAATGGAGAACAAGCTGGGAAAGTAGAAGGAGTGGAAGTAGGTCATCTTTTCATCTGACTACACCAGAAGAGTTACAAAGGATAATGTCGTGAAAAGAAAATAAGATGGAGGTTACCTCTACTAATGCTACAGCCATTAAGAGTCACAATATCGGAAATTTCTAATGGTAATATAAAATTGCATCACTAGGGGCAAATGAAATGGTAATTTTATCTCATTGAGTTTTATGTCATTTGCAAGCACTAAATTTTCAGAATCAGTCAGGATTGGTACAGCCATCAGATTGTTTTCAAGAGATTTCTGATCCGTGTCTTTTAAAGTTTCCTGCAACTTTCCCATTCAGAAGGCAGGACCACATTTTGCAGACTGCACAATGCATCTAGAAGTGCTTTAAGCTCCATACATCTTTACACTCATAAGATGTATCTCTGTGTACTTAGAATTCTTTATTTTGCATGTGTAGCACATTAGACATACCAAAATTCTTTAGGTTTATTTTTAGTGACCAGCAAACGTTTTCCAGCACTGACTGTCCCTCTGCTCTCCTCCCACTGCCTGCACTCAGATGCAACGACAAAAAATACCATCTGAGCACATACCTGGGAGATATAGAGAGCATTACAATTATGAGCTCAACACAAACACACAAGGACGGAGGGTAGTGTCTTCCTTGATTAGCCTGTGACCATCCCTCATACTAATTGGGTTGAGTATTATTAGCATACAGTATAGCAAAGGTGAGAATCACACCAGAAAGACTTGGAAACATATTACTATAATCAATAAAACCAGTATATAGAGGCCCTTTGCTTATTGAAATATTTTGGACCAAAGAACTAGAAATAACATTTAAAAAATGGTCAGAGAAGCTCTACAAGGTTACAGACAACAAAACCTAACAGTGAATAATTTATGAGAATAATTGCTGTATTTAATGTTTATTTGGTATAGGAGTACATTTGGGCTTACAATTTCACTCCTCTGATAGATTAGCTCAACTCTAACTCCTAAAGCCTTACTGATCACCAGCAAATCTCTTGGCACTCACTAAGTGTACTTCTACTAAGTAGAGCATTTGCTAACACTGTCCCCAATAAGCAATGGTCATTACTATCCACACATATTATGCTAAAGCAGTTCCCTGGCAGATGTCCTAGTAAAATAGCCATCCCAATTCATTACATTTCCCGTTAAAGAAATAAATAATATATTCACTATTGAAATTGAATCAAAATACTGGAATATTAATAAAAGTCTTCTCACCTCATTCAGGGGAAGGAGATGGACATTATCATAGGCACTTTAAATATATTGCAAGATTTTTTTTGCTAGCAACACACCAGTGTCACAGCTGAGTTATGATATTCCATAAAGCCAACCTTCGTTGCAAAAGTAACCACAGTTTCAATAAACTAGAAGGACAGAACAAGGTTTGTAAAACAGCAGGATGAAAGGTATATACTATACACTTTGCTTTTCTTTCCCCTCTGCTTCTCCACCTTTGGCAGAATATGTTGAATTTTCTATTTGTATTTCAAGACCATTGAATGTGAGGGCAGACAACCTTCCTCTAACAGCACTTCAGTGGTTTTCAATTAATTTAATTTTAAAGACAGAACTCTATTATATTGCATGTCTACTTAAATCAAATACACGGGTGGTAATACTTACAGCAGATTAAACAGCCCCTACATGTGGTTGCTAACCACATTAGCAATCACAGATTTACTGGACACACTCATGTAGCTGAAACTTCAGCAGTCTAATCTTGAGAATTGCCGTGGCTCCCAGTTCCTCTGGAATCTTGAGGACTGTCCCGGTCTAATCTTGAGAATTGTCGTGGTTCCTCTGGAATCTTGAGGACTGTCCCTTTTCAATAGGAAAATCTGGAAAACCTTGGCAGGATGGGTCCTGTGGTAAGCGTCATCCCTGTTGCTAGTTCAAAAGTATAACACAGTTGTGAGTTGTGAGGTGTTTTTCTGTTGTGATGCTGGAGTTCTTTCATTTGGAAAAGTCACAGAAGGAAGAGTCACTGAAAAATGATAGGATGCCTGTAAACATGATGCACACATGCGTTAGAACAACCACCTGATATCAGACCACTTCTTTCTTTCTCCATGTCTCCCTCTTTCCTCCTTTTACTTTGCCTTTTTTATATGGAGGTACCTATTTTGAGCAGTGATCAATAGCAAAATTTCCCGTGGGAAAAAAGTCATTTTGGACTATGGTCCACTACTGTCAATGAAACTTAGAAAGCATTATTTTCTTTAACAAATATCACAGTATTGGGCACCTGGAAGCAATAATCAGAGTATAAACATTTACAAGAGACCATGTTTGATCTTTCCATTAGGATTAATTGTAACTAGTGTAACAGAGTCATAAAGAAGCTCCAGGGAGAAAATCTCCCCTATAATTAGTTGTGGCATTAGACTAATAAAGTAATGCATATTTCCATTAACAAAGCTAAGTGCAAACAGAATTGATTTTGAGTTTTATTTGATGTAAACACAGCTTATTATCTTAATTGATCCTTCTCCCCCGCTTTGTTTTCTGGAATACATTTATCTCAGAAAAAGCAACTTATCAACACATAAGCAGCACTTTTAATTTTTACAGCTTCAAAATGATGTAGGAACTAAAGCTGGATCCAAGAAAGTATTTATGCCACCTTTTAACTAGGTCCCTGTTAGCAGTTTCTTTTTCAGCTCTAGTGCTGACTACAAAAGAGATAAATTTGTAGCAAAGGGTCATAATGCTACGATCCATATCTAGCGTATGGATAGATGCCTACTACCAGCAGGGTAGCCCCAGGCAAGTCGTACCCGAGATCACTATGTCATTCTATTCCTCTCCCTTATCCTGAATAGACTCATACAATCATTTGCAACTCTGTTCAGAATTTACTCCTGAATTTGCTAAAAAAGGATTCAAAAAGACTATTTTGCCACCTTCCCTCTCATTGCCTTCCTGTCACCAGAAAGAACTGCCCAGGACATGGTCAGCGAGCCACCCAACTCAACAACCTGTTTCAAATCACCTTGTGTTTCAAACGCTTCAGAAGAACATGGCAATCCCACAACTGATAATTAGGCTGTGAAATATCTTTTTAATGGAAGAGTCAGCTTTTTCAGCCTGAAAAAACATGGGTTTTTTTGTTCTTCTATATGACAGCCCAAATAGATTTTTAGTTAACTATATAGATAAGCAATTTCCTTTCAAATACGATCTGATCACTGTCTCAATCCTTTTATATTCAATTTAGTAAAATGCAAATGAGCAGAAAAATGCTTAAATGTTGAACATAACGCTCAAAATCAGTAACACTTAAGCCTATGCTTTCTTGAGTCAGGTTCTGAATCAAATACCATATCCTTTAATGAAGGAAGTCCACTTGCATTCTCATATTTCACTAAATTCACAGCACGTTGCTTAATTAAATATTCTAATCATGAGGAAGGATGCCAAAAATCTCACTACTTTTATTCTTTTATAACACCTTCACTTATAAAACTTCTCTTTGCCTTTGAGAAATTTCCTAAAGAAATATAGTTCTAAGTTTTTCATCAGCTTTGCTGCTTCACTCTGAATTTCCTCTCTTTTGACCAGTCCTGTAGCAGAATAACAGATTTGAGGGAAAAGCTTGTGATTTTCAATGTTATTCTCATTTTCTCCCTCAGAGGAACTGAGAGGGCTAAGGAAAAACCTCCACAGAAGTAGATATTTCTTCACTTCACAAGAAATCTATGCTGCAGTGATAGCAAAATGATCCTTTTCTAGAAACAACACTTTGTAAAGACTTCATGCGAAAAAAGCTAAAAAGGCAAGATAACACTATGCCTTCAGACAACAACCTGTTTCTGTTTTCTTTAAATACTGACTGAAAACTTGCAGAATACATCCTTACACGAGCACCCTTCCCTTCCCATAACTTTTAGAAATGGGCGTGAAAGCAGAAAATCAAACAGGATCTCTTTTTTTGATATTTGAACGTAAGTGACTGCAAAACTTCCTTTAGTCGTGTTGTCCCGAGGGCTTCTTTTCTGCTGTGACATAAATGGTAGAAATTTCTCCCACAATTCTGCCAAGGATTTAAGCAGAGAAAATTCAATAGAATAGGAAATCACAGTGAGACAAGAGCTGCTGTGATTATGGGCTGGGAAGAGCTCATGGGCAGCAGAAGATATTAAAAATAAAGCAGATAATAAAAATAAAAAGCTAATGCTATCTGAAAATTATAACCAACTTTAAAGAAAACTAATTAAGTGTCATTAGGAGATGATATATGTAATTGCCTGAAATTTTACAAATAAACCAATTTAAAACATTAGGATTGTTATATTAAACTTATTTAATACAAGAAGTCTAATGACAAAAGAGTAGAACTGAGTTATAGGATCAAATATGAGAGCTGAGGGTTTGTTTATCAGTAAAAGCAGTTTATTCTGTAACTGCTTTCTTATACATAGCTTATATATATAGCTTGAATTTTAGACCTGTTTTGAGCAGGAGGTTGGATTAATTAGGCTAGATTTAAACAGGAGGTCACGTTTAAACCAGATTCTGTAATTCTATATAGTAATTCTATACAGTAGCCAACACAAATGGATTAAAGGACACACATGCTACATGCAACTCAAGGCTACATTTTAACTAATTTTTGTACTTAAATAGACCTTCCTATATATTTTCTTAAATTCACAGAATTAGATTTGAATGGTTTGCTGAAGTTAGATTTAAATGATGGTACTTAGGTATATTATGCACACGTGCTAAAGATGGAAAACTGTGAAAACAAACAAACAAACAAGACAAAAGACAAAACAAGTAGGCATATAAGGCAACATAGTACAGAAATTAAACATATTCTTTATGTTGAGTGGTATTTAATGATATTTACAGCTAAATTCAGTAATATAGAATAAAATTTGTTTCCAGTAATTTGCCTTAAAATCACCCAGTGCTTACTCAGCACAGTAATGATGGTCCACTTTTAGAAACCGCAAGAGCAGCAATTTCATCATTAAGCTGAATGATAAATAAATTGCCTCAATTTTCTCTGCTCAACCCTCCTTGAATTGTCAGTTTTTATCCTCATTTTAAAAAAACGTATTTTAACAAATAAGGTTTCTTTCATTCTTTTCA
>NW_010586483.1:48783-69616 GCF_000705375.1 Tinamus guttatus
AAGAACTGAAAACAAAAACTTTGCCTTATAGGAGTGCAACAAAATGGATCCAAGAGTAGAATGCAGCTTAGAATGAAAATGGAAAATAGAGCCTCAGCCACGGCTTTTCTACCAGGTCTGCCTCTATCTAGAAACTTGGGTATATCCATAGACCTAAGCTGATTTTCACTGCTGCTTTCTTGACAGGTCAAGACTGATCTGTTTTTCACCCATTTCATCTACTTACATAGCACCTTCATAGTGATAAATACAACAGAGAGGTTCAAGATAATCAATGAAGAAATGTTCTGTTCAATAAAACAAGCTTTCAGGGCTGTGAAACAGATTTGTACAAAACAGATGTCATCAGTCTGGGTATTCCTAAGGGCAAACAAAACCCATCAGCTAAGAAATGATATATGTGTGCCTGTGTGTGTGTGTGTGTGTGTGTGTATATAAAAACAAACAAACAGACCAGTTAGGAGCAGTTCTCTTGAAGCCAGTTGCAAGCTGGGCTACCAGGCTACCACCAGGCTCATTTCCCTTCCAGGAATCACAACATTTCAATATCAAACCAACACACTAAGCTTCAGAGAAGTGTCACTGAACATGAACTTCAGCTCATTTTGAATGAAATAGGCACTAGAAACCAAAGTTGTCATTTGCAGTGAAGTGACGCTTGGGGCTTCCTCTGGACATAGAGGTTGTAAAATTGATACCGTAGTACATACTAAAGAGAGCCTAGACATTAGCAGAGAGAAGGTAGGAAGGCAGTCGCTCATTTTATAGCTGGAAAACAATCACTAAAGTATTAAATGATTTGCCTAAGGTCATGCTTGAGACTGCGGCAAAATTGATAACAGAATTCTTACTTGCATTTCTAGGCTAGTTATTAAGCAGCTGAACAAAGCTGCTCTTTCATTATTTTTTGGAGAGGCATTCTTCATATATATTTTACTTGGTACACGTGAACTGGAGGAATAATACAGCTCGTATGTGAAATGAGTAAATCCAACTCTATTCCAAGGTGCCAGAGATTATTGTTTGTATCTTCCACAAGTTTAATAATGAAATGCCAGAACAACAGTCAGTCAGAAAATAACTCTTTGAATGTTAATGTAATAACAAGTCAAGCTCTACTCTCCTCCCTAAGCAATTATCCAGATATTTGGGGATCTCAGGAATCACTTAGTAGTCAGAAAACAAGCGTCAAAGCTCCTCCATATCATTCAAAGGCTAAATACAGAAATTTATATATTCTGTATGCTCATAGACATTTCATTTCACAGATAATATACAGCACTGACCAGTGATATTTAATCAGATAAGCAATTAAGTCAGGTACCTACTATATTCAAAGGCAAGTATGCAACTCTCACTTTAAAAACAAATTATTCATTAATTAATTATCAGTGTGTTCTATTATTGCCCTGAGGCTAACCATTAACCTTCTTTTTCCTTGTACCTCTTAAAGCCAATGGTAACTTGCTTTGGATGAGAACACGAGCTACTACTTGAACATTGCATTACCGAAAGAGAAACAGTAATAAAAATGAACACAAGCTGTCTTTATTAGGAGACAACTACCCTAGATAGAGCATGACATAGAATGTATATCTAGAGACTACAATTACCAAAATCCTGACACATTCAAATTGTATAAGCTGCCAGAAATGTTGCTAAGCAGAGATTCGATATACAAAAGAAAATCTATTCCTGAACATTATATGTATCTCCTATAATATTACTGCATCCAATCTGGGATTCTAGGGGAGATGAGAGTTTTCATAGCTGTCTTCTGGGGTGACTAAATGCAATAAATATCCTTCAGAGTACAACTTGGTATTTCAGTCACAGGATTTACTGTAGTCGCCTTTGTTGCCAAGGTAAATTTGTCATGTATTTATTTTTGCTCTGCCCCTCACTGTTAAAGGATGGTGAATGGTTAAACAGAACAAAGGAAAAACAGCCAGAATTTTTGTATGATTTAATTAAAGGAAGAAATCAAAGGGATAAGAGCCAGCAAAGGAAGCTTGAGATGAAAAATTTACTACCTCTGGAAGTGACTCCTTGTGTAAGGTAATAAAATACCTGGCACTTGGGGATCATTGTGAAATGAATCATACATCTGCTGCTGCATACTATTCACATCTCTTCTACACTAGCCTCTGAATAAAATCTACACCTTCAACAGCTGCAGCTGGATCTTGTTTTAGGCTGAATAATATTTCTTTAATATTTATCTCATCTTTCTATTGATACATATGAGCTGTCTAGACTCTGTCTGCCAGATCAGAATTTTGGCTTCAATTTCCTCATGTTCTAAGCCACTGATGACAGAGCAAACTGGATTTCTGTGCCCTCTGAGATGGAAGCAGACTGGACTACTCTTGCTGATCTTCAACCTAGGAACCATTTATCATTTGATGATATTTAATCATAGTTCTTAGCTGGCTCCAGTGCAAGAAAAAAGTAAACAGTAAATATTAAAGTAATTTTAATTAAACTGGCCTGAAAAGCAAATTCATTTTTTTTTAAGAAAGATATTATTATACACATTGAAAAATTGCATTTTATTATTTCTTTTGTTTGGGACAGCGCCTAAAGCTTGGACAGACAGGCATTAGGGCCTTGCTTCAAGTGACACAGTGCCACCACCTTGTTCCATAGGCTGCATAACGCAGCACAGTCCTGGTTTATGGCAAACTGGAGTTTCACATTGATTTACACAGGAGGCAGAATAGGAGCCAGGGAAGAAAAAAGTGGTCTAGGGGCTACACTGTAGTATTCTTAGATATGTAAACACCTGGTTTGATTCCTCGGTACAGAACGGATCACATCTATTTTTATTCAATGCGTATACTGCGTATTATTTTAGACATTTTCCTCAAAAAGAAAAATCATGTGATACCAATGAAAGAGTTTAGCATTGGCTTTCTATGGAATCAATCTGACATTTTCATCAACATCAAAACTCGTGATTTGTTGTTTTGATAAATGCATGGTCAATGAGATCTCCATTCCTACACAGACTAAAAGATGAGAAAAGCAATTGGAGAGAACTGAAGAGCTAATATATGTCTGACAGACCCATAATCAAAACCAGACAGAGAACCAAAAGTCAGAAAGAGCAATCAAACTTATAGATATCTGAGAAAATCATGCTGTATGGCAATTACTGTTGCTAAGTCATTTGCACAAAGACTTGAAACAGAATGCTTTTAAAAATCCATATTTGCCTGACAAGCGCCTAACAAATCATTAGTTAAAATTAGACTTAGATTGCATTTCTTATAATGTATTAGAGAAATTGATTTTTAAACTAATTAAGCTTGTTTCTTCTAAAAGTTTTCTCTCCATTATAAAAGGATCCTGAACTTCCTTGTTTCCCACTGAGCTCTATTACATCGGCTTCTGAGTTCCACTCTTTCAAGAAAAAAGAAACAAAAAAACAACCACAGAAAACCCCTTTTTCTCATTATTCCTCTGTGGGAGTACACAGTGGACACAGGCACATCCTCTATACGCAAGCCAAGTGTTAATGAAAAAACAGTAGGAACACTGGGGTGACTGTTGAGCACCAAGTCCCTGAAACAAACATTTTGTTAGTAATTAAAGTTCATTTAAAGACAGGAAAACCATCTACGTGGTATTGGTACCCCAGCTATCAACAAATACCTTCCAAGTTAGGATGGTACTAAACATCAGAAAATCTTTGATCTCATTTTGGACACACAAATCTATCCTGATATTCTTCTTCTGTACCTTTTAGCTTTGCTTAGGATTTGATTTTCTTTCAAACTAAATCCAGCATTGTGGTTTCTGATCTCAAATTTATATTTATGACTTCAAGTCCAAAGCTACCGCATTCTAAAACTGTTTTCCCATATAAGCAGAAAACAAGCAGAAGGAACCCTGTGCAGAAATTAATTCAAGCAAAAAGATGGATCAGATAACTCCAAGCTGAACTTTACTAAACTGTATACAAAATTTTAGTGTGGCAGAAAGTGCTAGGATATTTTTCTATGCGTGTTAGAAATTAATATGGGAAATTAAGTAAGGAAACGAACAACATGACCTGTTTGCTTGCCTGCTGGATAAAGTTCCTGAAAGTCAAAGTTCAGAGCAGCTGGGTCCTCCTGGTTGGGTAGCTTGTATTTTTGTTTAAGTTCAGTTTAGATGGACAGGATTCTTCCCTGTTCAGAGGTCTATGTTTTGGTTAAGCTTCTTTACTTACAGGTTTGTGACCAGCTCTACAAGTTTGTATATATTCTCGTAGTATGTTGAATGAATGAGCAGAGCACAGAAACTTTGGGTTAAGACTCTGTATTGTAAAACAATTTAGGTGAATAACAACTTACTGCACAGTGAGGCAGTCCTTGTGGCAGGAGGTTTTTTCACTGTTCTTCAGGTATCAGTTCAGCAAGGCCTGTGGTGTGTCCTGGAAAAGCCAACCCAAGCCTAAAGGATTGAAAATGATTCAAACAAGAGTTTATTCCCCAGCGTTGATCTCCAATGAACACAGAGGAGGTAAATGAGCTGCCTGGTTATTTCAAATTTGAACTTTGATACTGCAGAGGAGTATTAAAAAGTTTGATTACAGCATTTGATTTATTCACAGCAACATGGTTCCAGGCATGGCTGTGCATTTTATAATTGTTTTGGAATCCTAGTGCTTTACAGCTCTCTGCTACAAACATTTCCTAATTAAAATACAAAATATACAACTCACCACATAACAGTTTTTAAATGAATGTACAATTTTAATGTTATTCTTGCTTCCAAAACAGGACGCTTTGGAATATACAACAGTTGTGATTTTCAGAAGAGTGAGGAGAAAATACATAATATGGCACTTGTGGCTAGCAAACAATATGAGTCACTGTTGCACATACAAACCTAGAAGGTTGCAGCAGAATTATGGGCAGTATTTTTAAAAGAATACTCACAGCTAAAAAACCTCATTGACATTACATATTCCAGCTAGTAAATAGTTTTGGAATGACTTACCACAGCTTGCACAGTTTGCATATTAATGGAGTAAACCCCAGAAATAAAAGAAATAACTAAGCAAGCAGAGATTTGGGGACTCAACCACAGCGCCTTAATGCCAAATGCAAACTTTTGTTTAGATGGGGAGTAGCACTGTCTCCCAACAGCAGTACCAAAACAGCAATTGTCAGGGCAATCTGAGAGGGCTGACAGCAGTCAGATTTTAGGATTGAGTCCAGGGAGAAATGCTGTGCCCTGCAAGTCAGGGTGTTTTGGCAGTACAGAGTGTGAGAGTTCGGAGCATGCTCCTGTTCAGTGAGTCCTGAAAGGCTGTTTGCATGTGTGACAAAAACACAAATGCAGTCCTTAGCCTCAAGAACTAGATACAGATAGACAGGAGATGCTTCAAATTGCAAAGGTGCAAGAAGGAGGGTAAGGGGGAAAGAATGAGGCAGAGATGCCCTAGCATCAATTGCATAACTGCAAGGAGGGTAAGGGGAAAAGAATGAGGCAGAGATGCCCTAGCATTGCAAGCAAGGCTGGAGATAAGCCAGCCCAGGTCAGAAAACAGACTGAGTCTCAAATCAATTAAAAAAGAGTTTCGGTTCTTTTTTTTTTTCCACATACCGAAGGAAAAAAAATCAAACAAACAAAAAAACCCATTTCTTTCCATAGTTGTCACATTTTATATTGATCCTCATACCATCTTGATTGCTAAGGGGAGTGAATTGATTTTGGAATTACTTTACAGCTTCTATGTATAGCACAAGTTCAGATCCCCAGGACAAGGCACCAGCATATGTGAAAACAGAACGGAAAAGAAAAATAAAGAGAAATAAATTACAGGCATTTTCCAAATTCTCCAAACCAGGCATTTTCTGTAGAAAAACAGCATGCCCTCACAGACAAACCAGAACACTAGCCTGAGGACAGCCTTGCTCTCTTCTTAATTCAAGGCCATGGTTATTCAATAGCAACTATTAGATAACTTTTTACTGTATTTTTCCTGAATTAACAGGATTAATATCAACAGAATCTTCACACAAGATTTTGTTAAAAAGTTAATACAGAATTAAAGTAACCCCCTGGCCAATGCAACACTGTGCTATATATAAAAAAAAAAATCATTTCTTCTATGTTCAGAAACTATGGAAATCACTAGGAGGCTTTTCAATACTACTAATGGGGTTTAAATTAATCTTCCTTATTTACAATGAAATTTAGCCTGTCAATGCCCTGCAGCACTGTTTCATATGATACAAAAACTCTGTGTGTTATGTGGAAGATTGAGGTTCTTATTAGGATATAGAAACACTGAAGATGTAAAGCTTGAGCCTAATTTAGCAAAGCACTTAAGTACATACTTAATGTTAAGCATATGAGTAATGCCATTACAGTCAGCTGGATTTCAAATTAAGCATATTTTTTTAAATATTCTGCCGGAAGCACTACTGCCATCATTGCTCTGGAAACAGCTAAGACGAAGTGTTTCTTTATCATGAAAGGATCAGCAAGAGACAAAAGCACTGGGACTGGATTGAGAGTCAAAGAGAGGAGCTGTCAGTGCAGACAGCACTATTTGCTTTCACTATAACATTTCCTTTGAGATACAGCTGTCACCCCAAGTATTTTTATATCTTGCAATCTTTTTTCCTGCTTTTATTGTATTCTTTTCAATAACCACATCCTCTGTCTTTTCATCTGCTCTCCTTTATTATATTTCCTCACATTCTCTGCCCACTATTCCACCCTTCTTGTCCTGAGAAGCAGGCAAGGAAAAAGCAATGGACAATCTACACTATACTGAGCCTTCAGCTGCTGAGCCTCGTGACATAAATCTTGCTTGTTGAATGCCTCAGCCTCATTATATTTGCCTTCCTTTATCGATTCTGGATATGTGACAGCTACTGGTTACAGAAGTTGACCTCTGCAGCAGCCCCTTAGACATACGCTCCTGCTCTCTCTCCGGTTCCTGGGATTGCTAGAAGATTTTTATGTTATTTGTGCTTTCTGGATACTCTGTAGTTAAAGCTGGTTCTTAAATAGACATGTATTTAAATCTACAAAGCTAACATTGTTTTCTAATAGGTCCCATTCCTCCCAGATCTGAATATTCCTGCTAAAATCAATTAACTTTCAGTGAGATAGTACCAACTTCCCTACATCTGGGGAACTGCAGAGGGGTATCTTGCTAGCAGGAAGCAGGAGACACAGCAGCGTCCTACACTTAGCAGTGCAGGGGGACTGTGTGAGTGCAAGACTGTCTTCTTCACAGAACCTTTTGTGAGGACTCTGGAGGAGAACGCGCATCCCTGCTGAGGCATTCAGCTCAGATTCAATTGAAATTTTAGCTTTCCACCAAACGCAGCTTACTGTCTGCCTCTCAAAAAAGCAGAGATCTTCAGTGCAAGACTGCAAATTTTGATGTACAAAGGTCAGAAACTTCAGCTGTGGAAGATAGGTGTTCTCATACCATCCACTTGTTGATACTTCACTCAGGCACCTCTACAAGATCTGCGTGCCCCAGACAGTTAATGCAGAGAAGGGTGGCTCTTCCATTTGCAGTGGCCTTCAACTGATCATGTTAAATTCATTGAGCCCTTAAGTGCTCCAGGGCTCAATTAACTGCTGAAGGACAAAAGAAAAGGTGCATGGGAAAGAGATTACACTTGGCATTTTTTATGCCATTTGTCTGGAATTCAGGGAGAGGGTGAAAACAAAGAAAATAGGCACATAATGTGCATCTGCAGCAAGAATTCAAATGCCACCAGACAGACAGTTGGTGTGAGCAAATTTAACCAGTAGTCTCTCTTGGCCAAAGATCTTTTTACAAGGTAGAATAAAGCCTGCACTGAGATTCTTAGACTGTTTAAGTTCTTATAAAAGTGTGCACTACCTCAATATTTCAGCCATAACATGGTCTGCTGTGCATCTGAATTCCCCTCAGCACATTGCATATTTGGATTTGGTTTGTTTGCTTAAACTTTTAGAACTCAAGGTAGAAGAAAAAAAGGTAGAAGAGCTTCTCAAACACTAAACTGCTTGAAAGGTCATCTAACAGAGGCAAAAAATAACATTGCAGGATTCATTTCTGAGGCTAAGTCTGAATACCGCAAACTAGGAAACACCGAACACCTCATTTTAGGGGGAAAATATTTTGAAATCTATGTATTTTCAGGAGACTGGATGAAAGAAGTTGATTTATAAACATAAAAGCTTCTGTCCACTTTACGAACAATATCATGTGGATGATGCACAAAGGAGTACAAGGATTCTCCATGGATAATCAAATTACTTCAGCCTGTAAACAAGGAAGACTTATCACACTAGTACAGCAGAGATGCTCAGTTCTTAAAGACTAAACATTCAAATACGAAGAGTTATTTTAGATCCAGAAACATCACTGCAAAACTATCTTTGATCATCCAGCTCACTCTGACTCCTATGCAGGATTATCTGTGATATTGGTTCAAGGACAAAGTTCCTCATATACACTGTATATTTTCCACATTTCTCATACTCACACACTAATACTCAAAAATGAGCACAGGCTTGGTTAAACAGAGGGGACGGATAAGCTCTAAGTGGTCATTTTACAGAAATCAGACATACTTGCTTAAAATCATTCAAGTTAATCAGGTGAGAGCTACACATATTAATTTTAATTCATTCTTAGTACTCAGGCAATACAAGAGAAACTGCTTAAAATCAAATGGCAGTTTCCATGAATCATGGTGAATTACATAAAATCTAGTATAATGGTAAAACAGAGGGCAGAACTACAAATAATCTAGAAATTTTTAGCAAGTATATTGCAATTAAAAACATATTTTTCCCTTCATTAATGACTGTAAGAAAAGATGTTTAAAATTATCAGAGAACATTCATTTATATGGGAAAAAGTGCTGCACATTTTATCTCATACTAAATAGACAGTAGTCTATTTTCCTTACAGTGAATAGTCTTCTTTATTATTGTGATAAAAATACCTTGTAAAGCAGGATGCAGCTGCTATCCCAGAAGAGTATCTTCATGTTTTTAAGTTAAAAATAAATAAATAAATAAATAAAAATCAATGACTAAGTTTTTATCAGACTTTATAGATAATCCAGTACATCTTCCTTTCTGGGTGCTAAAGTCCTATATGGGCCCCTATCCCAGTGTTATCTTCAATACTGATGAGACATGCAGTTTAACTAACAAATCTTGTAAAGACCTCATCGTATCAAAAGATAGAGCTCATGCCCCAAATTCCATCATGATATCTATATTTTAGGAAACTTTTAGTCAAAGCAAGCAGCAGAGATATAAAAATCCATGCTTTTATTTTCTCAGAATGCCGCTTATTCCAGCACACTGAAATCAAGTGGAAAAGGCCAATTTACATCATATACAAGTGTCAACTATCAGGACGGAGCAAACTCAGCACAAGTTTTGCCTGGATCTGAAAGAGAAAAAAAAACAAAAACTTACACACACAAAAACCCCTCTGTACCACTGTGTCTTATTCACAGAAGAAAATCAGCTCTTTCTCTGCTCTTTACACTCTGAAATGATTTACATCATTTTAGTCCTTTAGATTTTATCCCCGTGACTTTATTAAATCTTTCAGAAAAGGAGAGGGGGAGAACTCCTTGCTAATTAAGCAAGGCAGCTTATTCAGAACAGCTTTCAAAGATAAACCAACTACATCAGCAGCACGAGCTAAGCTGGGCCAGAGTTCATTTTTGTTTATTTTTAAATCTGGTGCCAGATCTTTGTGACTAACCTGTAAGACTTAGGATTCAACCGCCTGAACTTTAAAAGCCTTCATGATCTTTCCTTGCCTTCCAGAGACTCATCTTCATGGATAGCTTGCTTCCTAATTTTCTGCCCTTTTGAATATTGCTTGGAAATGATAAACACAGACTGTATAAAACAGGTGGCAAAAGTCAGAAATTTCATATTCTGTCAGAAAGACACAGACGTGGCTGTCAAGAGAAAAACTCCATGAAGAGATTTTATTTTCAGGTAGTGCATTCATAAATACCATATTTAGAAGACCAAGACATCATCTCCATTACAATACTCCAAATCACGTACAGTATTTGTTGTCTTTCCTAAATAGATAAACACTACCAGGTAACATGCGCAGTTTCCAGCTCCTTTAAAATACACATAAAATACGTGCTTTACCTTGTAGAGAAAAACAGACTTGCATTAAGCATCTTAGCTTATGTGTGAGTAATTTGCAGCAATGCATTAAAATGTAGTTAAAGCCAAGCATCACATAATATTTCAAAATTTATGAAGTAACGCTTCATTTTTCTATTTTTCCTGTCTTCATACACACAACAAGGAGGCAAATAACCTTCTGATGGGGATCATTTGAAGAAGACCACACAGTAGGCCAGTGGATTGAGTAGAAGAAAGATTGTAGACATGCTGAATTCTAGTCATTATAAGTAGTTTCTTTGGAGTTTTAATGGCCATTTTCTTTTGGAGTTTTAATAGTTTATAAATCTCCTCTTAGCATGATACTGGTATAAAGACCAAACTAAAAGCAAACAAAAGATAAAGACACAAAGTACAATCAAAACTCAGCAGCTTGAACTCAGACAGTCTGCCTTGTTTTCCAATGTAATTTATTTTATAGTATTGTGTACTAATGCTAAACCACTGCATCATTCAGCCAAAAGGGTGAATTTGGGATCTATTCAGTCCTCAGGATTGTCCCCAGAGCACTGCAATTACAGAAACACCTGGTTTGAATAACTTATCTTCACTCTACCATAAAAATTTGGTGCTCAGCAGACTAAAATTTCACCTAAGTCTGCAATATAAATAATGCATGTATAATGGATTCAGATATGCAAGAGACTACAGACTTCTCTCCTGTGTACGCATTTAGCCTCTTCACCATGAAACAAATGAAAAAGGGAAATAAGATTTGTTAAACTTTTTTTCTGACATTATATGCAATAAGCGTTTATGGGATGAGGGGAGGGAAGAAGAAGAAAATCAATTTGGTGGTTGGCCAAATTGTTCCTATACTGGAAATCAGCCTGGAACAATCTTCTAGGAACAGAAGTTCTCATCCCTGATGTCACCGATACATCACAGCACCCACCATGCCTTGACAGGACTAGCAACAGTTTTGCAAGTATATCTGAAAAATAAAATGTTATGCATATTTCTGCATTACCCTGTAATTTGTTCAGACTTTTTTTCATTGTATTTGAGCTGATGCTCATCTCATTACTTTCTTACATGTGCTTTCTATTTGCAGAACACCATCATCAAAAAGTATTCATACATTAATCTTGGAGCATTCATGCGGATCCACACTGAAATTAAGGACTTTAACTGCATCTCCAGTAAACACAACACTAAAAGCATTAAAAAAAAAAAAAAAAAAAACACTATTCCAAACACTTGCACATTTGATGTGCAGAAAATAAGACTGCATGTTCAATTGTTCTGAAATCTTGCACAATGCTTAGAGAATGAGATTTGTCATGTCATCTACAAATGACTTGAATTCAAGGTTATTTCCTTCTTAACAGGACAGACAAGTTGGTTGGTGCTGTCAGTATTAAATACAAATGTGCTAATCTGCATATGCAGCTATTTCAGCTGTAGCTTCGACCATGCTTAGGTCTATAAACTCCAGAGTGCTCATTGGCACAAAAAAAATTGCTTTCCAATCACTATGAAGTTCTTCAGCCAGTTAGTAAGTATTTTCACGTTCTAAGGTGACAAAAATATATATCATGCACACACCATAACCTAGAAATTGGATCACAGGCTACTGGACCAAGACCACAAGCTATTAACAGTAGAAATGGAAAAGTTTAGTCCTGCTGCTTTACCTCCCCTCTCCCCTTACCTGTAAGGGCCTGCTTCATGGTCTTCCTCCCAGTTCTTGGTGTGTGTACAAAGATTATCAACTAGCACCCAGAAGTTGCAGCAGTGCAGATAGTACTTAGCAGTGCTTATTAGTCTACATATTTTGGAGTACCCTCTAATCCACAAACATCAGCACCTCATGGATCCTGTTGAAGGACAGCAACAATATGCAACAACAAATCTCACCCTGTATATTTTGGAGGAAGGTTTCAGAGCTGAATATTTGCCTAACCTATATTTATTCATCATGATAAGTCCCTTGTTATTTCCATGGAAGAAGAAACATAGCCTTCCACAGCGATTCTAGTATTATTTCTAAACAAATATTTTTTCTTCTTGAAATTTTGTTGAAAAGTGAATGTGCATCAGAAGGCGAAGATTCAATCTAAACAAGTCTTCAATCAAAATCAATTCAATCAAAACTTGCCGTACAATGTAAACTAAAAATCAAGTGCTAGCACTTTTATCACCACGAAACGTTGGGCTGCTGCTGGTGGCTAAAGAATTGGTATAACATTGCTTGTGTTTCCTATTTGGAAAAGTGCTAAATCTCCTCTGGCTCAGATGTGCTGCAGGCCTCTCTCTCCTGTGCCTGGCACCACATTGTTTTGAATTTTCCACAAAGCAGTGAAATATAGCAAAATTCTATCCAAAAGAAACACAAACCAAAAATATGGCTTGTGGAACTCATTTCTAAAATGCACAATAAAAGGAGAAAGATTTTCCCAGAAAAATCCTACCTTACACAGCAACATCACGAGCTGCTTTAAAGAAAAATGTAAGAAATTTGAAAAAAAAAAAGAAATTATGGGAAAAGGTTCCTAAAAATCATTCTTGCAATTCCCTCTTGGTTGTTATTTGGCTAATGACATAAGTCTTTGGTCATTAAATTTCTCCTTAAAACAAAAAGAATCTCTACCCAAAGGACCGGGATATTTAAAATAGTGTGAAGCAACCTCTGTTAACTACATCCTTCGGGAACAATTTGACATGTTTATTATATAGATGCAGAAAGATTTTCTATTCCTTATCTTCTGGATTTACTCGCTATATGTATGTACCACAAAAGGAGAAATACGGTCTCTTACATGCTTTTCATTGTTATTCATTGCTTCCTACACCATTGCCATTAATCTTTTTAACTACCAATTACAGCTGGATTTGTTCTGATAATCTAAAGTTGAAAAGGTAGTTCAGTGTTCTCTAGAATTTTCACATGGTTAATTTTTATTGCATTTTAATACATTAGTTTTTTTTAACTTATATTAGAATTCATTCAAGAGCCTCAAAAGTAGTTGGAGAACAAGGCCACAGTTTATAGTGCCCTATATAATAGCTCCTACTGGAGAAATACCTTTCAGGACAGTTTCTTAACTGTTGTGACTTCACTGGATTAAAAATTACTTTAAGCATTTGGTTTCCTAAAAATTCTCACTGGGGATACAGAGGTAAGAAAAAATTGACATTAATATGTAAATTGACGTTTAACTTGGGTAGAAGTTAATAAGTTCTATCATGTCAAAACCTGAAATTGCCCAGCAGCTTTCCTAGAAGATGCTTCAACAAATGGAACACGAACAATTTGTAATGAAAGAAAAGCTTTTGGAAGCTCATTTAAAACTTATCTTCAGGCTCTGAGCATTACTAAACATGAGATGGAGATTTATTTCAACTGCCGCCGTGATCAGGAGGATACAAATACTTCAACCCTCCCCATTTTACATCTGCAAGTGAAATGCAAATGTCTGGATGTTACAGATCTTGCAGGAGCCAACTGAATGGAAGGTCTGAATGCTTCTTTGGCGCGTGTTCATTCAGATAGCAATATATCTGCTTTCAATCTAGAAACTGAGCAACAGCATCAAACAGACCAAAATCTTGCAGACCACCACCCCAGCTTGAATACCTATGTCCCATTGAGAAAAAAAGCAATAGTGAGTTGTACGCTTTCTATTATATTCAGTCTTGGATAACAAATATTTTATAGTTATATCTGCTATAAAAACACCTTCAAACAAATGAATGGACTAGTGATACAATCTTTATAGTAATATCGTTAAAGAGAATGATTGCAGCCCAAGTCTTCCTCAATCTCTTTAGCAACACTTTGAAGGAACTGTGCAATCTCTGAAAGTCCCATTATTCAGCACAGCAGTGGGTATAAAAGCTCTTGAATGCCCTAGAAAACCAAACAGTCTAGAATGCCCAAGAGGGAAGGCTATTGATGCTTGAACTTTTGCACTCAAGACTCCTTCACTCACAACTACATAAAACTTTGTGAAAGGCTGATCTCAGGAAAATTGGATTCTCTTTAATATTAGTAAAAGTTGCTATGATCCGACAGGGCTGACATTAGGGTCCTGCTAGCTCTGTTTTAGAAATGAGCCCCTGAAAACACAATGGCAACACTCTTCACCTCCCTGTGTACAGTAAATGTGACACGTAGACACCTAGACATGCCTGTAAACTATATGTATTTTAGCCTAATGGAAGGAAAAGGAGAAGCAGGGTCATACCTTACAGAAGCATTGCACAGATGATCATGGATTTCCATGACTGGTTGTCAAAAACAGTGTGTCCTTAACTTAAGCCTTAGCAAAGAGACATATCCCATGAATGGCATGTCGAGATCTTGTTGAAAGCCTCCATCTCTGACATTCTCATGGGAGTGGGGCTTCTAAAGTCCATCTTCCCACTATGCAGAAGCCTTGTTGCAAAAATAATCTCTCTCATTATTTTTTCAAGGGAGGAACCGTTTCTGATGACCTATTTAAGCTGAAAAATGCATACACTGGAAACTCTGACAGGTCCCCTTCTTTCTCCCCTGATTGAGAATAACACGTCTTATTCTATTCATTTCTACTGGTCCTGTTCCTTTTAAAGTGACAAATGAATAAACAAACAACATCTGGGTTGCAGAATAGCCATCTGGGAAAGCTTTGGAAGTGAAGTGTAGAAGGGCCCCCAGAGAATGCTCAAAAGAGAGAGCAGAGAAATTTGAATAAAACCTAACTGCAGATGCACTCACTAAAGAAAGGGGCTCACTTATCTACGTGTCTAGCCATGAAACCATCATTCACACAACATCAAATTCATGTCGGATTGACAGTCACCTTTTATTAGTGCTGACAAAGAAGTACAGGTATAAGATCTACGTGTCTCCAGTAGCGTAGCTGGTGAAAACACTACTTAACGCAGGTACATCATCTCCCTGCTAGCTCCTTTCTGTCAATTATTTTTGAATACAGCTCTTAGACACACATTGAAGCTTTTTATACCAGAGCTTTGAAGAGCAATTCATTATGCAGTTTATTAGACCTGAAGTGCACTTCCATGGTCAAATTGATTTAATGCTAATCTTACCTTTTTTCCTCAACTGCAAGCTTGCATTTTCTCTCTCATGCTAGCACCAACATGGCACCAACTCCACCAGGTTCAGACTGAGGGCTTGTATTACATCTGGTGTCATGAAAACAAGTGTGCTATAACTATGATTTGTATAAGCATTTAACTGGCCTGCACTATCTGGCCTATTTCAATTGAATCTGAGTATTTTTAAATGAATTTTGAGCCAAACATCTCTCCTGCAGATTTAGTTTCCTATTGTCCACTGAAGTAAGCAAATATATCAGAGAGAACCGTAATACTTTGCTGACTTCATCATAACCATATGCCCCTTGAGCCTCAATATCTTACAGAGGTTTTTCTACCATTACTGAAAGGAGTGATAGAACCCTCCACTGACTAACCTTAAGTGATCATAAAAGTATATAATTTGACATTTTCCACTGTGGTTTATTTTAAAGTCAAGCTATGACATTTCAAAGGTTTTGCTAAACTTTATCTTATTTCCTAAAAACTACATTATATACAAGTGAGTATGAACTTATCATTTCCTTGATCTTAGTACTGGGGAAACTAATATGGTGAGTCATGTGCAGGCAATAAGGCTGTGAAGGATAAAACCTAATTTCAAGAGAGGCAATATTTGAGTTTTACAGTTGGATCAGTTGTCCTATATTAGTTGTGGGAGCAGCTATATAATATTTTACAGCTTAGGCCAGTAAAAATGAGGAAAGACCAGAACGAGGTTATCCTAAATCCACTTGAACAGCGATGTATTGTTAGCAGCTGTGTTTCAGTTTTTCTATAGCTTACTCAGTTGTGCAGACTGGTTTCATATTTCACTTTATATGTACATTTTATATTAATTTATATATTTTATGTGTATATTTATATTATATTTTATATTTATATATACACACATGCACACCCCAAATAGAAAGTAGATTTCACTCCTCTGCCCTCCTGACTGCATTACAGTACCTAGTGATTTAATCAAAATTCTGCCAAACTTTTAACAGGTCTCCCTCATAAAAGATGAATTTCAAGGTAGAGGCATTTATTATCTTTCTAGTACTACATACTTAAGTAATAATACCCTGCTACTATTGAGAATTGAAAAAGGCAGCCTAATTTTAGCTCAGGGGTGTAAAGAATAGAACAGATCAATAAAACTTTGCCATTTCTTTTAAGCATGATCTTACATATTCCTGCATGACCTCAAACATTTTCTTGTTCCCACCCTTCTTCCTTTCCAGCCAGCAGCCAAACAATTCACAGAGCTTTTATATGGCTTCTTAACAGAAGTATTAGAGGTTTGTCTTCATTTAGATTCCAAGATTAGTTGTGGCAGTCTGGCCAAAAGTACTGTTACACTGTTAGAAACATTTCCATCCTCTCAGTAGATAAAATTACCTTGCTTCAGGTCAGCCCTGGAAAGAAACTACTATTTTTCAGTCTCCTACATATTTATCTTCTATGTCAAAAGATGGTTTAATAATCAAGAGACTGCCAGGAATTAAGTCACGTTCAAAGAGATGGCACATTCATCTGGAAAAGGTGAGTCACCTCCATGCTGTTCATTCACACACAAGTTTAAAAGCAGCATGGGGGCAGAACCCAGGCTTTTGCAAGCACATTTGCAGTAAGTTAGAGTCCTCCTGCACTGTCATCCATGCAGAACGTAGCCTGAAATACTCTCATTAGAGTTTAATTTAAACCAATTGGTTCTGTAATTTGTTGTTTTTTCTAGTTTACAAAAGAATAACTCACAAAGTAAATGAAACCAGTAACAAGCAAGGATCTATTCCAACAGCAGGTCATGGGCTCTTAAACACTTCAGCACTCCTAACCAATACTTTTCTCTATTTGGAAAATGCCTGGTTAGGTTTAAGCCAACCTACTGATTATTAACTCTAACATTATTGCATTTACATCAATCAGATTTTGTGTGATATGCAGATCAGCATGGAAAGCAAAAACTTTTTTTTTTTTTTTCCAGATTTTGTGTGACATGCAGACCAGCATGGAAAGCAAATACTTTTTTTTTTTTTTTTTTTTTTTCCCGGATTTTCACAGTTACAAGCTGATGTAAACAACATATCAAGAAATAGAACGAGTTTTCCATAACATTTTCAAAGCTCTTGGGAAAATCTAAGTTTTGTAATTTCTTACTAAAATGCTACCCGCGTTAAGTTTTGCTGTATCTAGGATTTTATTTGGTCTCACTGCCAGCAAGCGCTAAAAAGTTAGCGCTTTTGAAGAAAGGGGAGCAATATTTTAAGATGACACTAGAAGCAGTGAGGTGTAAGACTGAAAACAAGGACTAAGATCAAATATAAAGTTTCCTGTACTCAGTTCTAGCCTCTGGAAATTTTCTGGGCATGAAATCTGGTTATGTGCAGACATGCATATCTGTCATGAAGTGTACACACCTTTTACATTCCCACGTAAATCAAAGAATATGTTAAACGATGCCTTGGCTCACAGCGCTATAAACACAGGACTAAATTTTCCTTCAGTTTAGTATTGATGGTCTGTGTTTTCTGCTTCTCTCTGCCCAAATGTAAGTACCAATTTAACGCAAGCAATCTAAGCATCCCACATTTCTGTTGGATAAATTAACGGGAGATCAGTGAGAGGCTGCCCAGTAGAATGCTGTCTGCAAATCCCAGGCTGGGAAAGGAAGGAGGAAGGCAGGCTTCTTCCATTTATAAAGTTCAATTGCATGTTTCTGTGCATATATATATATATTCATAAGGACTCTTTAAAACACAACACAATGCGGACCATTTTAAAAACGGCTAATCCATGACTTACATGCACCTAATGATGTCAGACAAATAGGGAAAACATAAGACACTTCTTTAGCAGGAGATGTCCTTGAAATTCCCTGATATACTTCAGCTCCATTGTAATACTTTGCCTTATCAACCCTGTCTCACAAAGCAAAGAAATGCATTTTTTCAAAGATTATCGACATGCCATAAAGCACAAATCTGAAGGGGATTCAGTCAAATGCATATGGCTAGAAATAAATAGGCTAATCTTTATAGTGCCTAAGTCACTAAAGCAGATGCAATACTTTTATTTGTGGCCATATATATATATATATAGTTTATCAGTGCAATTACAGGTGGGGAAGATTATATTTATCTTTGCTTTCCTGTGAATTAGGAAAGAAAAAAAAATTGTCTTCTAAAAGACTGCAATTGAATGGAAATTGAAAACCTACCTATCTGTTTTGATAAGAAAAAAACCTCTTTTTTACTCTGAAATATCAAGACAGGAATGGTAAACAAACAGCTACAAATTATATCATTAAACTATGCAAAACAAATGCATTTAAGAACTTAGATATTATTATACTGTTAATTCAGACAATGGCTATGTCTGTATCTCTAGGGCTTACTAAAACACATAGTCATCACCTTATCTAAATATTCTTGTAACGCTTCGTATGCCTCATGAAAGAATTTACAGTTGTGTTGCAAGGAGAGAAAGGACATTTGTCCATTATCCACAAAACAACTGCAGCTGACCAATGGCAAATTCCATTTTATAGGCTCACTTTAGCACAAACTTGGAGACACTTCTTCATTTCAGCAGAATCATCTGCTAACATAACCTACCCTTCTCCATAGCTAGACAGACTACGAAACATGCTCTTCGTTTATAAATCAGAATAAAATTGGGGATAACCCAGTCTGGTGCACTTTAAAACATTTGATCCCAAGGTCTGCTTCTCTGAATGAATAACAGAAAATCAGAAGAACCTGCAGACTTTGCAGTTTTCCAGCAGTTCCTTTATAATAGCACATCTAAACACCTTATTACAACATTCTGCTGCTATGTAGCTTTACGCTTTTCTTCCTTTTTCCCAATTGGATGTACGTGGATGCAATTTAACTGGGAAAAACTATGCCCCTGAGGCATCCTCTCACAGATTTACCTTACTTATGGTGGTGGCTTAATCCATGAACAGAAAGATAAGAGGAAGATGAAGAAGTTGACTTTTGTTAGGGAAGTAACTAGTTAGCGACTAGTAATCTTGCTGTGCCAATACTTAGTGGTATCACGTAAGATTGCCACAGCAATCCCCAAACTGAAACTGTATGGGTAATTAATAGCATGAGGGTGAAAGGGAATGGTGGTGCCAGCTGTCCTTCCTCCTTGCCAATTGTCCTTTCTGCTCAGAAGCACTCCAGAGTGGCCACTAAAGTAATACAGTGAGGGATATACATGCAATCAAACAGCTGCACTAGCCTGTTTCATTTATTCCATAAACTATTAATAGCAATTTTCAGGTGTACATTGTCCACTAGCTCTTCCAAATGTGCATTTATTGATGCAATTAATTCCCAAACAAAGATATCATTACAGTGCTCTTAAGCCCAGCAAAACCCAACACAGCATTTTTATAACCGACTTGAGCAAATAGAAGTTCAGAAAGAAAAATTCCCCCAGGGTCCCTTCAGTAAAGAATTGACAAGCACTAGATGTCTGCATGAGAAATATTTCAGCAGGGATACTGGCATCAGAAATTTTGGTAGGTGCGGGGCATATTCTTTCTCACCATTCAAAGGTGAGATAGGTGGGCACTAATAATTTAGGAAATTTCTGCGCTGTGCAGGGTCTCTCCTCTGTTTCATATCAGCACAACTCAGAACTATTGAGATTCCCCAGATCTAGTTAATGGAAAAAATGATTTATGCAGGAAGGTATCGTTACACTTCCCTGGAACGTTTCTGTAAAGGTGGCAGTGCAGATGTTTGTTTATTACATGCTTTTATGTATCAGAAGTTGGCAGTGTTGAAGGTTGCTTCTAGATCAGTCATCTCCTACATATTGAAGACTTGCTCGCCTCTTGGGCACAATTGAGGGAAATATGACTGAGGCAAGTGCGTTATTGCCAGCACACAGCACCACAGAGCTGCCTTCCTCCCCACAGGCATTCCCACACGTGCCAAGATGAATGCCACGAGCAATTGACTTCTCAAGAGGAATCTAGATTCTTCCTGGACCCCTGTTGAGAACTGTTCTGCTATACACAAGATGACTTGTTTTGACATGCGCTCTGGCAGGCCTCATTTCACAGAAACAGAATAGCTGAGATTCAAAGGGACTTCTGGAGATCACCTAGCCCAGCACACCTTTCAAAGCAGGGTTAACTGAAGCAGGTTGCTCTCAACATTGTCCAGCAATGGATGCTCAGGCAAGGATGACATGCTGCTAGATCCTGGTTTAGTTCATGTTCCATTTCCCCATATGGAAACTCTACCTGGATTTTTTTTTTTAATGGTAAGACAGCTTTATATTTTCTCACTGTTGGACCAGCACTGGGTAATGCATCTGTTGAAGCTCCCTACTAAATGGAAGGAAAGCCCTGAATATACATGGAGCAAAAAAGGGAAGGAAGGTAATAAAGCATACACAAGCAGGCCTTCTCAGTGGCCTGTCCTGCCAACAGGGAACAAAAGATGCCTTGTGGGATCATCTTAGAAGAGCTGATTTTATTGCTCTGATCATCAGAGGGCCAGTCATGACTCTGTAAAACCTCATTCCTTCTGCAGGAATTATGTGCTGTTCAGGCAGGGGTATCCACACATCATTGGGTTTATATTCTTCATTC
>NW_010586483.1:69675-135564 GCF_000705375.1 Tinamus guttatus
ATTCTTAGAGATTTTATTTGGTTTCTTATTGCCATGTTTAATTCTATGCTGCCAGGTTTATTTTGTCTTAATTGCCAAGAATTTCTGTGGCAATAGCTGCATTGCATCCTTCCGTTTGGGGATGTACAGTTTTAAAGTGATTTTTGTCAATGAATAAGTTAAATTTTATATCAAACCTGCTATAGAACACATCTTTAAGAGAAGAATTCATGCTGAAAATGAGTTGCTACATATTCACGCAAGAGAGAACTCTATACTGATAATCAAAACATTTAAAACAAAAGTACCTGAAACACTGGAATACAGAAATCAGCATTTTAAGTAAGGGAGGCCCAAAAATAGGTTTGTGTCTATACAATCCACTTAAATTTTTATAGTCTTCAAGGCTTTCATACAGCCATATAAAAATCCTTTAAGATATAAGTGTCCTTGGGGACACTCATTTTTCTGGGCCAAATTATCAGCTGGTGCAGGCCAAGAAAGTGCCTTTGAAAATGCCTGAAGAGTGATTTCAGGGGAGACTAATTTACACTATTGCAGATTAGAGCAAGAGACCACCCTTTAGCTTACACCCAACCATGGAAATACAGTGTATTACACAGATTTCTGCGAGCTCTGACAACCATTAATTCCACAGCAAGGTCTGGAGCAGGTCACATGAAGGACCTGTGTAATGTAGAACTCCATCTCCAACAGCAAGAGCCTAGGCAGGACTACAAGAACCCAGCAAATACATCGCGATATTCTCTATATGCTCTCAGCTTTCACTGATTTGCAGTCCAGTATGTCTCTAAACTGGACATGGTACCTTTTAATAGCCTCAGATGGACTCTTTTTCTATATTTTTATTCCTCATTCATTGATAACGTTTTACATTTCCAACATAATATCTAGCTGGTAGTCACCGTTATTTAAAATTCTACACAAACTTCCTAAGCATCCTGTAGAATGGATATACTTTTTGACAGATGAGCAAATGGAGGCAAAAATCAGGATGAAAGCTCAAATTTCAGAGCTATTAACTCCTGGAACTACCACACTGACACCTTGCAGAACAGACAAAATTGAATTCAGGTATCACGCATATGCTGAGGCTGACCAAATGTTTCATATTGATTGAGGTTACCATCTCGTCAGAACAATACAGGTCATCAAAAAGAATTTTCACCTAGCATATTTTATTTAAAAACAAATTCAATCCTTACTTAGGATAGAGGTTTTTTGCAATCTGAATGGAAGTTATGTACTATGAGAAAAGTAAGGAATCACACTCCAAGATGTGCAGTATTGGTGTTTAGGATTCTGGTCTTCTTGAATATGTTTTCCTTCAGCATTTATTGGTATTTGAGTACAGATGTTTGAAATTAATAAGCTTTATTTATGATTAAAGTACTTTTTCAGCTTGCAGTGTTTGCAAACAATGTATTAATATTAATCTCTAAACTTATTTCTGGATCAGTTAAACTGCATCAACAAACTTGACACTAATGGTAGCAGAGTTATGATATACATGTGTTAAATATTTTATAATGTTGATATAACATCTGGAAATTAAATAAAATGGGTTAAGCTGCAACTGGATACAAAAGTAGGCCATATATTGCATATTTTTAACTCATTTCCCACTAATTAGAGCAAGAGGGCATGCTTAGTTAGGTTTATAATTTAGCAATAATACCCTAGTGACGCAGTAAGCACTACTGGCAGTTTGTTAATTAATGGCTTCATGAAATCTAGTGGTAGTTCACTTATCACTTTGATCAACCAGTTATTGATCTCATAAGAATATGAGCATATCTGAAGAGGTAATCATTACCAAATGCATCTACAATCTCATATAAAACAGAACCTCGTCATTGTATTTCTGTAAGAGAAAATTAACATGCTTATGGCATAGCACTTTCAACTATATACAGCCCTGTATAATCCTATCAAAATGCAGTAAGTTACTGAAAAGCAATATGAAAACAGATAATCTGCAAAAGCAGTATGAAGGCATACTAGGCCAAATTAATTCTGCCTAGAAATATCACATTCAGAGAACATATAGCTTTGAAAGTCCTATCAGAGCAACCAAATTCCTAGCTTATCTATAAAATGACTACATACTACACAGATTTTGGGAAGGTAAGCATGGATCTTTGACTCCTGTTTCTGGGACTAGACTATTTTATAGGCGTTATGCAGAACGGAGTTTCTTGGGCACTGTTGGCAGAATATGTATTTATAAATCCTGTCCGAGAAAACATGAGCAACACACCAGTAAAATCCATGGAATCTCGCCCTCAGTGCTGAGAGCACTCCTAAGCCCATTCTGGATAACAGCAAACCCTGAGCTCTACAAGTTTCACAGAGAACAAGACTAAAATTAACAGCATGGTACAATTTCCTTTATGATTCCTCCAGAAGCAGAAATAAATACAGGTCAGGCTTCTATCAGGCTGAGATTGATGCACTTGATTTTTAACAATAATTTAGTTCCAGTTAATGAAGCCTGTCATTTTTAAATAGCAACCTTCCTTGCAGCATTAGTGGTGCAAAAAGTTTAATATGTGCTTTTAAAAAAAAAAAAAAAAATTACAGTGGTTACCGAATATTTCATCGCGTGATCCATTGAACATTTCCAGATTTAAATATCTGGCAAAACTTTTGTCTTATAAAGAATTACAGTCTTACTAAACCCTGAACATAGCAGACCAAAGATGACCATTAATTTTTTTCTTCAGTTGCAAGGGGATTTGTCATTAAATATTAATCTATACTCTAGAGCAACTAGAGGTGGTGGAGAAAAAAGAAGTGATCCTCACAAATTCTTTTTCAAGCACTGGGCAGTCTCCAAGAGTTGATAGGAACGTAAGGAAAACCTCTGTTATGCTCTCCTGCCAGCCTTGGTAATGAAAACCACATTTTGTCCAACACGGAATCACCTCCCTGATGTCTCTGCTGCGATCCACAGCTGCGGAGTTTTCGGCTGGGCGCTGCAGCCCGTTAGCGCTGGATTATGAAACCCATAAACCTGGTTCTCGCCTGTCAGAGCAGCCCCGGGGAACCCCTCTGCTGTTCCAGCAGAGCAAGCACTTCCTAGTGCCTGGTTTAATTTTAATCTTTCCTTCTGCATTTTGCCTAAGCAGCTCAGATTAAGGCTTTATCATTCCGCCCACACGGTCTCAGTTCATCTCTCATATTTCCACCTAGGGAAATCTAATAACTCCCTTATCAGCTTTTTCAATCAAAGGAATTCCTTCAAATCCCCGACAGATTATCTGGACAAACCACTTACCTCACCAAGACAAGCCAAATGAATGTTTTGGGATTTCGTTCTTTTATTTTTTCCCCCCAAACAAAACTGCTAGCTCACAGCTGCCTCACCACATATTCTGTTCCACATTTTATGAACCAGCTCTACCCTATCCCTGGGCTACACAACTTGGTTTTCCAAATTAATGCATGAAAATTTGTCAAAACAGAAACAACCTTGAGTTAAACGCTCATTAGGAAGAAGGCAGCAGACAAGTATTCTATTACTGGACAGTTACAAAGCACTAAGGTCATGTATGCATTATGGTAAACTGCAGAAACCCAGTGAGTTCTGGCTGTGGAGATAACTTTGCAATAAAAACAAAAGGAATAGTCTGCTGTGTCTTGTATGCTTGAAAGAAACATCCCATAGAGAGTATCTGCAGCGGCCAAGGCTGTCACCATGGTAGTGATCCCCAACTCACCAAGTCCCTCAGAGAAGAGGGACTCATGAAGAGCAAGAGGAGATTCCTCAGTTGTGTTTCTAGGATCACTTAATCTCCCAAAATATAAGACTATTTTTCTCTTATTATGCATAAGAGGGTAAAGTACAAAACTCATGCATCCAGAGAGACATGTAATTCATACTACTGTTTCCTAGCCATATTAGGGAGCAGCTGAATTACAAAGAACTGCATTTTCTACACTGAGTAGAAAAAGAAAACAAACCAAAACAAAAACAAAATAACAACAACAAAAAACTGCAGGCTAAAAATTAAAGGGAATTCAGCTGCTATGGTCCATTTATTCCTTCCTCTTTCTCAGTCTGGAAACTAGCTGGCTGTGCGCAACATCAACCCATGAATAGATTAAATGCTTCACATTGTGTTACCAAATATGTATACTAACCCACTCTGCCAAGTAATTGTTTAAAAGGCAGTTTAAAGACCTTTCAGATAATTACTATATTTGGTTCCAGGATCAACAGAGCCAGTTGCTAATGCATTACTTGTATTAGGAGTCAGACTTTGTATCCTTTGGCCTGCTCTAAAAGAAAATAAATTACACGGCATATAAAGACCACAAAGGAAAACAGTTAAGAGACCAAATGTTCAGCTTTAGACTGTAGAAATCCCAGCAACAAGACTACAAATTTTATATTAAACTATCTGGAGAGAGGAGCATTATGAAATGATGTTTTTGTTTTCTTTTCCCTGCCTAAATCCAAAATGTAAAAAATAGCCCCTAAAAACATTGCAGGGCATTATAAAAAGCAGACAGTTTCAGCACAGCTAAGAACAACATTTAGCTCTGGCCAAGGACAGAGATTATCTAGGCGTTATCTAAAAATCTGAGGCGTTATCTAAAAATCAGTGAGGGCTAGAACAAAAGCAACCATACTTGTATTAAAAGTGCCTCATTAACGCAGCATAAAGGCATCAGAATATAGTTAAGGACTAGTTTTGTACTTACTATAGTAAGTACAAAAATTAATAGCTTGATTATAAAAAATAGATTGCTCTGTTGTCCTTCTTTTTGTGTCTGTATCTAAGGCTTCCAGTAGTAACTGAGCTAGCTAAATGTATCCTTTGTTAGATGAAAACGTGGCAGGGCCTTTAGCTTCTTTTTTATCTGACAGCTTAATAGAGTAAAGCTTGCTTTATAAAAATGAACACTGCAAAGTAAAATTCATTAGGAATAATTTACTCGTTTTCAAAGGAGGTCAATCAGTGCTTTTCTTTATACAAAAAAAAAGTTTTAATTGAAAGCATGTAATCAGATTTCACATGCAAGAACATTACATTTATCATTGCTACACAAGGAAATCAATACATGGCTCTGCATCTCCCTTAAACCATGCGACTGATTCTGTAATGAGTGGCATGAGAAGCATAATAAAATACTTGGTTCCTCTTCAGTGATTTTTTTAAAATGTGTGATACGATACTGAACTTCGCATTTTTACGGTAACACTTTGTAAAGATACAGAGTAAAGAGTGCTATGCACTAGACATAGGTTACACTATACGAACAGCTAGTTATCTTCCCACATTGATGTTGATTGGTGACCGTCTTTTCTACTGATGGACGATGCTGTAGGTAAGATTTAGTTAGTCTCAAACATTCAGGGCCCCACATTTCTAAAAAATATTTACCCATAGAAACTGCAAGTATAAAGCACATTGTGTAAAACATGCTGACAGAAAATATTCAGTATCAAGTTCTCTGCCTGTGTTGTGTAGTAGTGCACATCTGTCCTAAATAAGACAAATTATTACTCTTCTGATCTGTACTGATCACCAAATGCTATTTATATCAATGTAAATGTAATCAGGCTCTCAAGACCCTACCAACCTTCTGGTTTTAAAAGAAAAAAAAAAGCCATTTATTCTGTGGTTGCTGTCTCCTTTCAGAGCAGGATTGAGAAGGGTAGAAACTGAAGTGATTCTCATTATATCAATGTCAACAGATGAAGGGCTGGTAGGTGGTAAATATCTGTGCTGTAATACATGAGCTAACTTAATTTGCCTTCTCTACAGTATTATTTACATGCATACAAAAGAGGGATTAGCACTGAATTAGAAGAGCTGTAGGAGCTAAAAGTTCCTTGTAGATACAGATTTGCCCACTCCACTAAAAGCCTCTTGGATTGTGATGGAATTTTTACTTACACGACCTATAAGGGGGGCAGGAGACTATTGAGAAGAGGAAACTCCCCAGCTTGAAGTTAATGACCATCGGTCTCGCTCTGAAATTCCGCAAGGAAAGCAAGTTCAGCAGCCATATACAAAGATTTAAAGCCAAATGAACACTCCTTGATATCGATTTTAATTTGCATTTTAAATAAAACACATCCTCTCTACAAAGATACCAAAGCTCAATTCTTCTCATTTTTAAGCCTAATTTTCATTAATTTCCTGAATGCGATAGTAATTTTTTTTTAAACTATATAATTCAAGTTAAGCTGTTTTTGCTTAAATCACCATTACTTGGACCAGGATTAATGCTAAGTCTTTGCTCTTCAAGCAGAACTTGACATGACTCCAGTGACAGCAACTGATTGTGCAGTTTAGTTGTTTAACATTTATGCTAGATATAGTCTAACAAGGCTAACAATCTCCACACAAACATCCAGATCCTGCTTCTTTGCCAATGGGCACAAAAGAAAGCAATATCCCAGAACAATTTCCCAAAGAGCTCTCATGCAAAAAGGCTTCCTTACAGTAAACAATGAAATTCTCTCAGGCTAACATCTAATAACCCCCATCACATTGCTTTTATTATATAATTATTAAAATTATTATTAATTATTTAGTAATTATTTAATGATAAAATAATTTTAATTACTAATAAATCCCTTCACATACTTCTAGTGAGCACGAAATGCTAACAGAATCAACGGGATAGCTTAAAGTATAGCATACAGGTGTATGCTTAAGCAGTCTAATAAATCAAGATTTTGATGAATTATAAGCGGGTGGTTTAATATCTGTGAGTCAAACTGAAGAGAGAGCTTTTACAGAAGTATATTATTGCTTCCAATTTAATATAATGGTAATTCTTTATGTCATCTAATTCAGCATTTTTTCCTCAGACGCATACTCAGGGTAATATGAACCAAGAGTTAATTATATGCTGTGTATTAAAAACATCCTTTTCATTGGCTTTTCAATTTGTCATCTTCAGTTTGACTCAGTCTTCTGAATCTATATTTGCAGAAAGGTGTCCTTTAGCATCTAGGGTGTCCACTCAGGTTCCTGTTCATTCCCCTGCTTTCTAGAACATTTGCAATCTTTTCAACCATCCTTGAACCTATGTAGCACATCCTTGCAAGCATTAACTGAAAAGAATTTCATTTAATTAACAAAACCTAATAACTGCTTGAAAGGGAATTGGACCAGAATATAGGAAACAGCAGCACCCTTCTTGTGCATGAGATTTACGGTGTACATGGTAACACTTCAAACAGAATCTGTCCATCTAGAAGAGCAAAGGGCACTGTGATTATTGTTGACACAAATGAATATTGCTGACAAATTAGCCATCATAGTAAAGGAAAGGAAAGGCATAATGGTGATGAAAAAACGAATTTCATACATATTTAGACTGCAGTCACTCCATACAACCCGCCATATTCTCTGCTCATCTTGCAGTTTCTGAAAAGCATTAACTTTAGCATTAGAAATACAGGACCATGAAATGCAGCTACTAGTTTAAAGTTACTACAGAACCTGTTGGGAGATTTGAGACTCTGTCTCCCAAGGTCTTTTCTTGTGCTGCAAACTCTGGGCTACTCTGCCTCGTGTTTGTAGGCAACTTCTTGCAACAATTCCAAACCACAGTGAGCCCTTCACTTTCAATTTACTATACATTTTCATGTATTCCTAGCTTTCTTGTTCAGCTCAGCTTGTTTCACTGTTTCATCTTTCACAACTGTGAAAAAGGCGAAGGTAAAAACCAAAGTGAGGTGGGAGAACAGAAGCCGGTGCCACTATTCAGGAGTTCAGTCCTCCAAAGTACCAAACACTGGGAAGCTGCTCAACATCTTGCAGACACACAGCTCTGTTCTTTGACTTCCACCCACACGTCGCTATTTTTAGCCTTGTTACTGCCTGTCTGCTGCAGTATCGTGACGATGCAGGCTCTGAAGATGCTGCTCTGTTCTTCTGCTCTAGCACAACTGCACTATGAAGAAAGGAAACATTTTTAATCATGTCTTGATTCCAAGCTGTCCCTCCCATTGCTAATAATGTTTCTTATTTCTCTGTGTTTACAAACAAGGTATATATATACGTGTGTGTGTGTGTGTGTGTGTGTGTGTGTATACACACATACATTCAATCAACAATAGCACAGAAAAGTGTTTACAATCATTCATGTATCTTATTTATTATAGATAAGAATTTTAACTGTCCAATTTTTAGTTGTATTAAAATACTAAGTTACAACTGTAATGATTTCATTGATTTTCAAGGCTTCTCCCCACTACCAGCCCTGCGGGGAAGTGCTGCTTTCAATAAGCCATGAAAAATCATTTATTTTAAAACCAAATATAAATGCCGACATCTTCCTATTGTTACCATGAAATGAGAGCTCTGTAGTTTACTCCTTGCCATCTGAATGGTGATTAACTTAATAATTAGATTTTTGCATGGAGCCTTGATCATCCCAAAGGGACATGAAATACTGAGCTATATATGAACTATTCAATTCTGCTTTAAATAAGGGGCAGGATTTAAAATTGGCTATTCTAGACCAGCAGACATTATTAGAAGAGGTTCTAGTCATTCAAGTTCTTAAGATTCCTACCTCAGACAAGTTCTTGGATACATACAAGTATTTTTACAACTTCATCATTAGATCTGCTAAAAAAAAAAAAAAATCCCTCTAAGACTTTTTTTAGCCTATATTCTTAGACAAATCAAATATTTACTGCCATGCTTAAATAAAAGCATAAACTGAAAGCTAGACTCAGACTCAAAGAAGATTTTCCACACATTTATTTCATGCCATCACTCTGTCTTTAAACAGACTTCTAAAAAATGCATGATGATGTAATGGATTTTAGAGAAACTCTTTACAAATAAAGCCAGATGAGATGGAACAACATACTTGGCAGTCTGCACAGCTTTTGACGTGAAGAGGTTTGACTGGGTTCTATGAACAGCTCTGGAAATCCAAGATTTCAGAGATTATGAAAATCCTCCCAAGAAAGATTTTAGTGGATATGGCCAGACTCTCTCTCTCCCAAAGCCTCAGCATTTGCAGTGCCATAATCCTTGCTGAGGATTTTAACTGTACTCGTCTACCTTGTTTGATGGATAGGGACAAAGCAAAACACCTAAAACAAAAACTAGGCAAAAAAAAGTTTCCAGGATATATCCACAGTGCAGCTTGGAAGCCAATACAAGTTAGAAGACTGCCACATTTCTACTCATTATTCCTAAATCACTATTCATGAGCTTGCATCACTAGCCAGGCTAGTTTAACTGATTTATGGTTCAAGATTCAAAGACGAAAAACTGATATTCATCCAGATTACTTATAACAGATTTTCATGGGCCATGGAATAAAATATCTGGATAATCCTGAATATTAAGGTAAGAAAAGAACCTGTGCTCACGTTCTGTGGAGACAAAGGGCTGGAAGAATATCTCTATTTGGGAACAGTAAATGTAGTGGAAACAGTAAATGCAGTGGCTTCATCGCTCAATTTCTGCAATGCCTTAAGCAAAAAGTTTGAGCTATCAGTGCTGATGCACCAGATCAGTCCTCTACATAACCACTATGGATTGCAAAACAAACCGTATTTATGATAAGACCAGTGGAGCCCCAGCGAAGTCAATAGCACAGATTTCTGAGGTCTACTTTCATTTCTCCAATGGTTACATTTGGATAAATAATTTAATAAATGGTTAATAGCCTAGGGTTTGTTCATTTGACTGACCAAATTAAGATAACTTTTTTTTCTTCCTATATTAAGATTTTAATGAAGTCATGACTATGCCATTTTAAATTATTCAGAAAGATAATGTAGGAAAAACACATTCAGCCTTTTCTAGTGCAGAGGTTTTAACTTTTTGCCTTTTCCTGTTCAACACTGAGCAACCAATCACTGGAATGCATTAAAGAAACATGTCAGAAATGGGTGAAAACATAGGAAGAACAATAATTATAGTGGGAAAAAAACATGTTTCATCATCTAAGGAAACTATCTCAAACATAAAGCTCAATGGAAAAGAAGCAGGGAAAGCTGCAACAACAAAAGCAATGAAAGAGCAAAAAAGGACAGCAAATCTGATACAAAATTCAGTTACACAGCAGCAGAAAACATCCTGGAATTTAGGGCTATGCAGTGGAGTTTCAACCATACCAGTTCCCCCTCTCTCAGCTTTGTTATCCTCATTATCCTTGTTATTATTCGTTATCACAGAGGTGCTGCAAGATTGTAAGTAGTTCAAGAAAGAAAAGAGAAAAAAAAATATCAGGGATCTGAAGAAACTGATTTATGAACAATTAAGTAGAGCTGATGGGAATAAAAGCCTTTATCTAGTGAAAAGTAAACACCAAGGAGAAGAAATAATTACTTACTATGAAGCACAAAGCAATAGGAACTATTACAAGAAGTCTAGGGTGAATAAAATGGACCATGCCCACCACCTTCACTGTAGCTACTCTCCTCAAAAGAACTCACAGAAGCTTTGGTGGTTCTTGGTCTCCAGCCACATCTGGCATTTCAAACACAGTTTCTTCCTTTCTCCCCCAGCTTTTTTTTTCCCCCTTTTGCATTTCTCCATCCAGCAATTCCCTCTCTCTAAAGAGGCATTAATTGCATTTTCTTCTATTCAATAAACAAGAACTCCTACACTGTTTAATTTGTGCAAAAGAAAATACGGAAACATTTTCAGTTGCTTTTTTTGATTGATTCATTTCTGCTTGTGCTGAAGCCTCACAAATTAAGCATTTACATGAACTAAATCTTTGTCTGAAATTATATCTCAAACAACATTGCAGTGCTTTCGTATTGCTATTCTCTAACAAGTTAAAGAAGAGCTGAGGAAATTTTCTGTTGTGGAACTATTTCTAGCTGTCTTTCTTTTCATTTTTGATAAAGTTGGTTTAATTTCCCACTCACAATGTCTTGGGACTATCAATTAACAATTGATTTTTTTAATGACTGGAAGACAAATGGTTTCAGTTCTTCTTAGCACAGAGAGGTTTGTTTTCATTTATTGGCAGGCCTCATCAATGATTTCCTCATACTGGCCATGGCAGTGCACACTAGTACAATCACCTGGAAAGAAATTCTCCAGGTTCCTTATCTGACTGAGAGTTTCCTGATGAACTGCCTCTGTGTAGTTAGATACGTCTTAGATAGATATGCCAATAGACATGTGTAATTTTATCTTCCCTGACAGATTCCCATTGAAGTTCTAGTCCGAAGCATTCAGTGCTCTATATTCCACTCATATTGACAAGGAGATGTGGTAAATGCTGCATTGGGCTAAAGCTAAATCAGAGGAGCTCATCTCATGAGCGTGGGCTTTCCTTCAAGTAGGTCCTGCCAGTCATCCAGCTGTTGTCGGCCCCCAGGCAGCAGGAAGAGATGAAAAAGCAATTCATTCTATAATGAAATAACCAGCCAGAAACGTCTTAGAGAAGATCACAGAATAGCCAAAGAAGAGGACACATCTGCTGTGGTGGTACGTAGGGGAGGGAAGTTCATTCTAATTCCACCTCATTCCACTCTCCGTGTCAAGCTTCACAACAGTGTGATCCTGGAAGCGTACCACCTCCTGTGGAGGTGAACACACATTGCCTGGAGCTACAGGCTATCTGGAAAACACAAATTACTGACTCATATTTTAGTGCTGGTTCCTCTTCACTGCTCTGCAAAAGCAGACAGATGGTTTTTAATTGATTTTTTAAAACGTAAATAGAAAAAGCTCAATCATTTTCTGGTTACCGTTCTGTGTTTATGTTTTAAAGAGTTTATGAATTTAGGTTCAATGTAGTTTTCACCTGAAACCAAATCCCATTTCTATTTATGATCAAGTTATTTAATAACTTTTGCACAGGATCCAGCTATCTCTGTTTCTAAAATGCTCCCAACTGCACTTTTTTTTTTTTAATATATATATATAAAGACTGGCTCTACTGCCTTCCCAAACATCTACTGTCTTCACATTTTCATTAAAAATTGAATTTAGGTTTAACACCAAAAAATATTGCTTTGTGCATAATTTCTTACTCCTGAATAGCATGTGTCCCTCTGTGATATCTTTGGAACCCCTGCCCAAAAAGAAACGCATTTCAATGAGGTGGTGAATCTTCTGTAGTTATTTCCTAGTTGCCATGTTTCGTCAGCTTCCACTATGGAGTCACCTGCTTGCATGTGGCACTGCACTGGTGACACATGTCACTTCAGTTAATTCTCCTTTATACAAGACACTTGCAACTCGCAGTAGCTCCCATTCACATACCCACATTACAGAGATAGGTATTCTCTTGAAAAAGCTTCAGGACTAATTCCTCTGTCCTGCCTTTTGCTTGCTGGCATATCTCTCCATCTGTGAATCCTCAGGGAAGGATTAGCAATTAAAAGGAAGGGCCACAAAGACAGCAAAGAACACCTGGACAACAACTTCCTCTCAAAGCAGAGACTATGAAGAAAAGAAGCTTCATTAACTATGGGGCGTAGGGGGAAAAAAAAAGCACACAAACCAATGGAGCCTGAAATAGCTGGATTATAGGTAAATTTTCCCAGGCTGAGCAATAGCTGTAACAAGCATGTATCTTTAATTAGGGACAGGAAGAAGCTAGGATTTTATTCTTTCTTCTGAGACTACACTACTAAGAGCCACAAGAGAGCTTTCTTCATTGTGAAAGTAAGTGAGATGCTATGTGGACTGAATCAGTAATGTAATGAAAAGAAAAAAAAAATTCCTCAATTACCCAGATTTAAAGTTCAATGGTACTTCCTTTAAAAAAAAAAAAAAAAACCCTACCTAGCTGCTCCTTCTACAGCTAATCCAGTGATCCTAATCTTGAAAATTTACCCTGCCTTTGGTGTTTGATTTTAGAATTACAATATCCTTCTACTTCACATAAAAATAACTAAGCCATGTTTTCATGAAAAGACCAGAATAACTCAGTGTCCCTTCTTCTAGTTTACTATTGACAATTTTTTATTTGTTTTTTGGGTTTTAAAATCATAATACTGAAAACAGTATAACCTTCCAGAGAGATAGGAAAGGTTGCTACAACAACTTTAAGTCAGAATAAACCAACTGTCTTAAATGTGCCTGTTTCGGGTTGTAGATAGACATGGGGAGTCCTCATGCATATGCTGTTTTTCAAAATCCCTTTCCCTCTTCTTGGCCTGTGTAATAACTACAAGAACTCAGTAAAAACATGGGACCAGGCTCTTCGTGACATTGCATGGTGTAGCAGGAAATGAAACAATATGCGTAAGTGGGGACAAGAGAGGTTTAAACAGGATGGAAAGAAAAACTTTTTCACCATGAGGATGATCAAGCTGTAGAACAAGTTGCTCAGAGAGAAGACACAATCTCCATCCTTGGAGGTTTTTAAGATCAGATGGGACAAAGCCATGAGTAAGCTGATCTGACCCTGAAGGGTCATAGTTGACCCTTCCTTGGGCAAGGCGGTAGGACTATAAATCTTCTGAGGTTCAAGCTGAATTTTTCCTATGGACTTCACTTCATTGAACATATCGCTTTTGCCTGAACTTCTGACATTCATATGCATCAGATACTCAACATGTTTTTAGCATTTTACCTAAAAGTGCCTTTTAAAAAGAAAAAAAAGTTTTCATAAAGAAAAGGTGACCTTAAGAGCTTAATCTTTTCCTGAATGAAACCATGTTACCTTAGGACTTTTTGAAATTAGGAGGATTACTTAGTGCCAAACGATATTGAGGAGCGTCCTGGGAAGCAAAACAGACTCAGAATCAGGCTTTTTTCAGGTACAGCTAGAAGCAGCACTATCCATCACTAGGCAACACTTTTAATTAATCTGCTTCAAGGAGAGCAGGGAAGACAGCCAGGGAGAGTCACATTATGCAAAATGTTCTTTTTAGCTAAGTTGGTTGCCCTCTGTTTGCTCAGTATGTTCCTGGCTGATTCAAGATTCATGATGTAAAAGCATTATCCAAGGCAGGTTTCATATATAATACACAATGTCTCCTCCCCTGAGAACCATGGCACATAATCAGATATTCTCCTAACCAAAAAAAATGATCAGACAAAACCTCCGCTCGAGAAGTGAGCAGTAGTTGCAGCGTGTGGAGCACAGCTCATAAAAGAATTACATTATTGTTAACTTAACGAGAAAGTGTGCCTTAAGCTAAAGTGAATGTCTCAGACACAGAACATCTTCTATCTGAAAAACTGTAGAACAAAACACACAAAATCAGTACAGTTCTAATTCTATGCATCATCTGGAGTTTCTTATAAGCGTATTTTAATACTACCTCTCTTTTCTCTCCACAACGAGAAATTCCATTAACGGCATTATTAGCTCTCCTTTAAATAGCTAATTACACCTAACTCCACTCATAATGTCTAATTACTGGTTTATGCACTCTGAGCGGTTTGTAACATGATGAGAAATTACTGAGATGAAATTAGATCGAAGGGTAACATAAATGTATTTGCATTTCAAACTGTTTTCATAGACAGAGGTGGAGCTAGAGAAAGAGGGTTGGATGAAGAGAAGCAGTGCCACGAAGATATGACCACATTTCCATGAGCATTCAACATCTGTTGCATTCATTGCTCTACTTCCTCCGTGTCCAAAAACATATGAGTGCTGTGTGTCCAGGAGAAACATAGCAAAGTAAAACAGTGAGAGTGCTTAATAGGGTTTCATAATGTGCCAAAAGATGAATGAAATTATTCTGGAGGAAATTCATAATGGGGTACATTAAACCCAGCTAATACTGCTGTTTTCAAGGGGTTCTGTAGTGTTACTGTAATAAAAATCTGCTACCTAAAATATTTGTACAACAGATGGATAATAAGTTTTAGCTCATTATCTCACATCAAAATAACGTTGTTCATTTAAATTTCTGCATAGAAAAATAAAAATGGAACTGTTACCACTCCTGCAAACTTAAATTGTTTCTACATATATTTATATATATTGTTTCTACATATTATATATACTTTAACTCAGCAGAGTCATTTTGTATCTTCAGGTTTCTATCCCCAAGCAATTTTGCTCTTTTCTATAGATGCTCTGGTTTCTTTCTGCTCTCGGTTCTTCCCACTCTCGGAATTTTTTTCTCCTGACAGTAGGCTGATTCTCATAATGAGTGTCCCTCTCAAAATCACTTACTGCAGTTCTGCTTTTCCTGAAAAACTATTCTCAAAGCCAGGCAGATTAAGCAGTGATTTACCTCTCTTCAGAAAGGCAATGCTCCTAGTCTTCTGCAAAGATATCTGTCTCCTATTCAGCAATAGGAGATGCCTGAGGTCAATACTTGTGCATCAAGATGCATTTTCATAGCAAGACTGACTTAAGAACCAACTACATTCTTATCAACAGTTAGGCAAAATCTTTAGGCTAATTGCTGTGTAAATGTTACGTTTTTCTGCTCATGATTTCAAATAGGGAAGACATTGCACCTTACTTTAAGAATATTTTTCTCCTTTCATTCTTTGTCACAGTATATGATGTCTCTTTCCTTTGTATCTCTGTCCTTTCAGAGGTGCATCAGTAGAAACACTTTCTCATTGACTGGTAGGAAATAAAGGAGTTGAACTTCATGCACCACAGCATCAAATTAATAGAGATGGGTCATGAATTATACAGATAGTTTGTCATTCATTTCCTTTAGATTGTACAGCTAATTAAAAGCTGTACTTTTCATACAAATTCTGTAATTACCCTGACATATGCTAACCAAGCATTCCATCCCTGGCTGGTAGTATGCTCCATTAGAGTGAAAGTTAATGGTGGTCTGCAATTCTGACATTAGTCTGAACCATAAAAACTAACAGCTGAAACTTCATGTTATTGGTGATCTGCTTCTGTGACCTCTCCCTTATGTTTGCTAAAGACACACATCCTCCTCCATGAAAAAAAATGAGCCTGTTTGAAAGGCTCATCCCATCCTAGGCCATTCCATGAAAAAAAATAAAATAAAATAAAAAATCCCTCTATTAAAAAATGAAGAGAAACTGCTGAAACAAAGCTACTGATCTGAGACTTTGGACAGGTCACCTCCCCGCATGCCTAAGCATCTGACAGTGTCATCTGGGAAATGACAAAGTACATTCACTACATTACAGACAGAGCATCCCAAAACCATGCAGGATAATATAATTCCCCAAAGTATTTATTTTGTATACATAAGAAGGAAGCACATTAGATACACGGACAGGCTTCAAAAAGTCACCAGAGAGGAAAAAAATCACGCTATTCTATGCACAGCCCAAAGTGAATAGTAATCACCAGTTTGGGGTCCTATATAGGCTCCTAATTAGCAGCAGAAGCTGCAAAATGTCTGAGGAGCTTGGGAGGCAGCAGCAATCTGTTCATGATTCATTTGACTGCTATAAGGTGGCCGATAGCCCGACCTTTCTCCCCTGAAATCAAAGGGAATCCATCTCTCCATTTGAAATAATTCCCTAGAAAAGCAGAATTGATAGTGCATCTTTAACTAGATATTGCTTATCAAGGAGCTGCACCTTTTGCTCTTAAAAAGATTAGAAAAACAAAGGAGTTACTGCTTCAGTAACATAAACAGAAGCTCTTAAGGTGTCTGTGCATCCCTTATCCCCCATTAATAAAAGCTTTAGTTAATAACTGAGTCTATCTACTGCTCCAAGGGCAAAAGAGCGGTCATTTTCTGCTGTGTAGATAGTGATGAATTTTGGAAGGTTCTTACAAAAACTTTTTTCAGCCTTCACAGTATTCTGCTTCTTAGATTTTCCTAGGTTCCTTTCTGTCCTTTTTTATGTTCTCAAGATAAAAACCTTTGACAGAAAGCAGGGGAGCACAAAGACTTTCAGAGAGTCTGTTCAGTATCGGGTGCCAACTCAGAGACATCTTAAGAAAAATAGTTTTTACAGATTATATGGCCCATGCTTTCACAGTACATGACACCAGAGCACCACCAAGTCAATAGCCATAATCGAAAGTCTTATGTAAAGTACCTGATTTTCCTACTCTTCTGACCCTTTATTTCATCATTTATTGCACTTTGAGGCGCTATTAAAATAACCATGGTTAGGAATGCCCCAACACCTCAGGGCTCACGATCATTCAAACTAGAATATAGAATCTTGTGCACAAAGTTAAGCAAAGAAGTAAAATAGATGAGGCTGGATTCAGTACAGTCCTATGAAGAACAGTCCCCTCTGAGACATTCTTTGCAGAAGAAGAAAGCAGCTGCACCTAATCTTTACTTGGAATATTTTTCTCTGTATAAGATTTGTATCACCTACTCCTATTATCTATCAGACATAACTTACATTATGGATCAAAGATGAGCTTTCTCTCATGAACACAGAAAACCACTGCAGGTTTTAGCCTTTTTCACCCTCTCTATGTTGTTCAGAAGACAAAACCAAATAAGAGAGAGCTGTAAGAGGATAAAATTTCAAAACTTGTCTTTGCTCTACTGTATCTCAGCAGTTCAGGGTAATGATTGCAAGGTTATTTTCTGAGCACATACTTAAGGACTAAAAAGTTCTTACTAAGAGAGTTACGTCCTTTTAGTGATTCACAGTTATTTTGCAGCATTTTAAAAAGTGATCACCAGCCTAAGAGGCATATACTGAAAAAACACTGACAAAACCAAAACAGAGGCTAAAGAGGCTAAAAGAGGCTAAATTTTAAGCGTGTTGCTCTCAGGAGTCAACAATGCAACAGGCACTTGAATTCCAGTCTGAATGGGCATGCCAACACTGGCATTTTATACTGCCAGACAAATTACTATGGTATCAGTAAGAATGGTTTACCCAGAATGTTCTATTTAATCCCTGTAGACAGCTTTGCATCAAAATGACTCTTCAGAGGAATTCCCGATTCCAAGGGCTAATGTCCACTGACATTAGCGTCTCAGTGCCTTCCCCTCAGGACCTCTTTGTTCGAGCATCCAGTTCCCAGATACTCCTGTTCTAGTCCTCTAGAATATTTAACTGTGCTTGTTGCACTAGCAAAATAGTTGACCTTGAACGTAAGGCTGCTCAAGTAAAAGGTGAGATTTCTTTTGCTGTAAAGAGCATCACGTTGTAAAATTTCATCTTTTCTTTGCAATAACTGAGAAAAACAGAGAGAAAGAGAGAGAATTCTTCCTCCGACCTACTGAGATTTCACATAGCTTCAAAACACTTCAGTGTATTCTGGACATACATTGACACGGATTTTCTCCTCTATAGTCCATGCAAGCCTTAGCCACAAGTGAGATCATCTACAAGACTAAAAACCTATGTTCCCAACACATTCTCATCACGTCAGCAAACCAAATAAGAACAAGAATTCCTTCCTGCGTCAGGGCAGTACATAATTTATCATCTCTCTCATGGCAAGCTAATCTCCAAAACTCAGTTTTAAAAAGTTGATGAGGCTTGTTAGCCCCTGGGAGATCTAAGCTCTCATGGAAGAGTAGACACATTTGGTAGCGCTTCAGATATACTCTACAGTGTATGTTTTCAGAACGATGTGCCATTTGTCAAAGTCATTTAGGGGAATGTTACCAAAGACTGATTCCTTCACCGCATTTTGGAGATGATGTCCCGTGATTTGAGCAAACTGTTGACATAAAAGAAGCCAGGTGGGATACTGAGTTACTTGTTCTGGAATCTATGATCTGTGTAGTTGAAGGAAAACAAAACAAAAACAAAATAAACAAAAAACCCTCACTATACAGAGCAGCTGTGTATCTGTGGCATGAAGTTCCTCATATTTTTATGCTGTTGATACAGTGTAGGACAACTTCCAACTATGAAATGCAAATGAACTGCACTCAGTTTCTGCTTCCAATGCATTAATTATAAAGAAACAGAAGATTGGTGGTGTTCTTGGTGCTTTTGCAGAGGTTTTTCTGCAATTGCTCCTGTGAAATTGTGCATTTAGGACTTGTTTTATGGTCAGGTAGACATTTCACATATGGCTTAAATGAGTTCAATTTCTCTATCTTATTAAACATTTGGATTTACAGGATTTTGTTCAATTTACTTCATGTGATTGGCTGAATTTAAAGCCAAGGCTCTGAATGTGATGGTGACAAAAGATAAACATATCCTTTCAAATTGGCAGTGAAAAGAGCCACTTCCTGGAAGAGTGAAAATATTTTATCACAGAGCATGTGTTAACTCAGACACAAGAAGAATTCATTACGTGGAAATGAAAATCAGAGCTGGAAATACTAACCAAAAGCAGATTATTTCTGCTATCTGACTTTCTTTAGTATTACATGTCCCTGTATTTTCTATGCAGAGAGTCAATTCTGCAGGGAAGGAGGAAATTACCTGGTACATAGATGCACATGCAAAGAAACTTGGAAGGGTGTTATTAAAGTCAAAAAGTCAAGCATTCAGGTGTTAGGAAATGTCAGAATTAATGTTATTTATACAACCTCAGTCAAACCATCTTATCCCAATACATTATGCCAGTGTCTTTAGTTATTTGACCACGTACTGTTTTTCCACAGGACTCCAGCCTCATTCAGTACATGGAATGGGCAGCACTCAGTTTGACAGATATGTAGTCTCTGCTCTGTGCTGCCCAATATTTGACCCTTTTTCCTGCCCCATATGTAAATCCTCATTTGAAAAGAGAATTCTGTTTTACCTGTCAGCTTTCCAGGAGTACTTCTTACAGGATTTTCTGAAGATAATCCTACAGTGCTGACAAGACATAAGAAGTAGCACTATTCCCATTTCACAGATGGGGAATGCAGGCACAGACACAAATGTTATGCTAAATTTAGCCGAATGTGGGTCACACAAGATTCAACTTTTTCAGCATATATATTATTCAGGTAGCACTTAACTATATGCAGAGACTAGTACATTACACTGAAGTTCCTACAATTTACAAAACTTTGGTTTGAATAGTTTCCCATTAAATCTTTCAAAACTGCAAATTTTTGATGGAAAACTGTGCCTTGCTTCCCAAGGGAAATGAAACACATACAATTGTGTCATCTGTCTATTCATGTGCTGTTAATACTCCCTGCATCCAGCTTCTGACCTGTTGGTTGGTTTCATACAAAATTGATAGAGGAAAAGGTCTCTAAGTGAATGTCTCTAAGCTTAATAAAAACTGTCTGCTAAGCAGGGAGAAAGACACAAATTACAGTCTCTAATGAGAGAAAGCAAGTTGTATCTTTCTCCTATTCTTTTGCTGGCAGGGAATGAGAAGCTCCCTGTTCTACACACCTTTGACCTGGCTGCAGTATGGAAGGCTGCTTACCCAGCCTAACAGGTTAAGGATGCGGAAAGGGCAGGGAATGCTGCGGAAAGGGCAGGGAATGCTGCGGAAAGGGCAGGGAATGCTGTTGGCTGGGTATCCACCCCTAAGGCTGTAATCTTCAGCTGGGCTGCTGCGCACGAGGAACTTAAGCAAAACTAAACCTACCATGCAAATACATGGAGCCGATATTCACATTGCCTGCTGAGAAGCTGTGTTCTAGTTTGACAGTACAAAACCACCAGAAGACTATACCAGCTTTATTTGCTCAGCTATTCCCAGATCTTCTGCAGCCAGCCCTCACTTGAGAGACTGGCACTCACCAATATCTGAGCTCCATTCTGCTCTTTCTTTCCAGATCCCTAATGTTCATGATCACATTTCATTCACCATTTTGAGGTCAAGACGGACTGATCACAACATCTCCCTTCTGCCTTATCGAGGACAGCCAGCACCTCCCTCCTCACCTTCCAGCCCCTTCATTCAGACACTCCCTGCACTAAACCTGCCCTCACTGCCATTCATCTGACCCGAAACTCTGGTTATTTTCCTCTTCTATATTAAACTAGATTGTAGGGGAATAATCGGGTGACATTGACTGCATGATGCAAATTATATGCTGTGCTTTTACCTGGAGTCTGCACGGGGAACATGCAACAGGCCTGCTGCGGAATTTACAAACCAGGCAATGAAAAAGGTATCATTTTCATCAGCTTAGAGTTGTTCAAGGCACGTTGAATGCATTTTTAAAGAGAACATAGCTGTGAGCACAGCAAGAACTGCCCTTTTTGTTTTTTAACACTATAAAGAGTATTTCTAGTATAGAGGTGATGCATTTTCATGAAAAATAAGGAAAGTCATACAAAAAATTAATGGCAATAGCATGGCAGTAAATTCACATTCTATCACCTCTCAGATCTCTAGCAGCTGTAAAGAGCAAAGCTACAGTGGGGCCAAGGAGACACCAGCCTTGGAAACAAGAACGTAGTGATTGATGCTACTAGAAACTTGCCCTCACTTCAATCCAGGAGTGCAGATTAGGGTGTGTGGATTGGGAAAGCATCGAGGAGGAGCATAATTTACTCTGTAACAGAGTTTACAAGCCCTGTATACAACAAGACTAACATAAGTGCTAAAATAGTCAGCATATTGCACTCCAGCCTCATTTCCAGCCTGCCCACAGCATTCGCTAGCAGAATGGGCTCTATGTAAGCAAATGTATGCATACAAATAATTAAAGCTAGACATTCCGGTTTCCACATTACAGAGCAAGACCTTTGCTGATTAAAGCAGCATGCACCTGTGACAGAGAGGACAACCCTATTTTTCTCTTCACCACAGCTATTAAAAATGATTTTTAAGAACGTGCTTCATAACCACAAATTACAAGCAGCAAGGACCAGGAAATGATCCCGCTTCCTGCCCCCATGACACATGGCTCTCCTCAGAGATGTTGCTATTTCTGCGTACAGAAGTTCCTCCATTATGCACAAGGAGAAACAGCTGCTTCTGATAGCGCACAAACAGCAATATTTATATCTCTAATGGCTAATAAATGCAAAATAGCTTTTGTCCAGAATATTCATTGTGCCAGAGAAAGTAATGTCTGTGCAAGCTCTTTTGGCCTCACGTGCCCAGAACCCAGTGGTATTGGAACTGCAGTTTCCACCAGCTTTGCACCGGAGCTGTGTGCTTTGTTTTACAGCACTGCTTGCATACAAAAACATCTTCAGGCAAAGACAAAGATAACAAAATTCAGAAGAACTCTCTGAAAGATGAACTTTGTTCCAGAAGCAACTGAGCTGCATAATGAATGGCCATGATAGTCTCTCTCTCAATCCTTACTCACTAGCATGGCACAAAACAGAGATCTTGAGGATCCATATCCCCAGTCAAGCTTTTGTAAAGTGATACCACATCCACTAGCCAAACTCAGTGCATCTTAAAAAAATAAAAACAAAAATATTGCCTGTTTAGGCAAACATTGGATTTTTTTCACCTCCATCCTGGTTTGGCGAGTGCTTGCTGTTGTGCTATGCACTAGTTTTCTAGAGGTATAGAGGAAGATCACGTAGGCTATATGGGACAGATGAGCACATAGCAGAATGGGAATGTCACTGCACTCCGGTCCCACAAGATGATGCAACAGACCCAAACGGGAAAAGCTTCACTCAAGTCAATAGACAAATACCTGGAGTGCTGTAAAGCAACTGGAATTCCACAGACCTTGCTTTTGGCCTTCTATAGTCAGTCTATCAGATCGATGGATAAGGATTTGACCCCTTATACTGCAGGAAAGTGGCATTAATTACTCTGAAAGTAAAGAGAACTTACCTTTTAGGTTATGCAAGCCTACCACTGTCCTATTTAAATACTCAGCACTAGACAACATGCAAGTGAATGAAAGCTGCAACACGGGGCAGGGAAATGGCTGAAAATATTAATACCACCAATCAATGATATTGATTTATACATTCAGTATTCCAGGCAGACTTGGCCATTTTAAGTTATTACCCTCAGGAGTCAATGTATTCAACTGCCATGCAAAAATAAAGGGGAAAAAAGTCAAAGAATATAATTTGCAACATTTGCAGCTGAGAAAAGGAGATATTGAACACACAATGTGCATCGAATGGTGAAAAATTGGGTTGAAAAAGGAATGGTGGAGAAAAAAAGAGAAGCATGCACAAAGGATTGCTGGCGTACTGTAGAAGGTATAATGCATTAAATATGTTATTTACACAACCCTTTTATTTTGTCCTTCTGATATTATTGAAAATCCAAAGAATTTCATCTGTGTGTGTGAGTGTACATATATCTAAAATACATGCATACATACATAAATATACAAAACAACATCAAAAGAATGACTACTGGGTCAGAGAGGACTTCAAAGCATTAAGTGATACAACATCTATCTGTATGTAAAGTTAAGGTAACAATATTGTCAGTTAAGAATAAAATAACAATTTGCATTATTATCCACTGTAATGCAAATTGTTATTTTTACCAGCAAATACATGGCTTGCTTTAGACTTGGTGTCAGGATGAATGTTAAATCAGAGCTGATGAATAATTCATTGATATTATATAATGCAACTGCTCATTCTGGGATCCGTGTTTGAAGAATGACTACTCCTGGTTAGATGCTGTTTAGATTCTGGGCCAGAAAATGCTCTGGCATGACCTGTCTGCAAAGAGATAATGATTTGCTGATGAAAGGATTGATTTGCTGTTTGTATTTTTTAAGACATTAAAATTTTATTGAGTTTTCATTCCACAGACCTATCTACAAAAGACTAAATAAGCAAATACACAAATTCAGCAAGCATGTTCCATGCACTAAGTTGATTGCAGAGTGCAAAGCAAACTAAAGGCCAGTACCCATCAAACACAATGCAAAATGTAGCATAATGGTGAGAGCACCATGCTTGGTTCATTCCTAGCTCTGCCAATTGCATGGGATATAACAGGGAAGTGATTTCTCCCAGTGTCCCTGGTTGGGAAAGACAGAAAAAGATTGTAACATTCCCAGGACAGAAACAGAGCCATCATGTTTTTATAATTAGACCACATGCTTGATTGGGATCTCCTCTCCAAAGTGAAACAGATACCTGGCTGCTAATGCAGATGTAGGACTAACATAGATGCTAGCATAGATGCAGACGGAAAATTGTTTTGAAGAAAAATAGTTTAAAAACTTTTTTTGAGGTGGGTGGAAAGGGTTAATTTGGGACACTATATGTGTACCTGAAGAGCACAGCTAAAGACTATGCATTAGTACCTAGAGGTTCCTTAGAGGAGAATAGTTTTACCAGCATTCTTGCGGAGCTGTGAAGTACAATTGTCTTAATGAAAGATCATCTTTGTTCATGTTTGTGTTAGTCTGTGAAATTCTGTATGCCTATTCAATAATTCACTCTGTAGCTACTAATAGCCATGGTGTAAATCTGTTCAGGCTAAATCAAGTTATTATAAGACAGGGAAATTAATAGTTTTACAATTCAATTCCTGCCTATATTTTAAGATTTTGCTGCCAAGTTTTAACATACTTGTTTCCTGAATGCTGACAAGCAGAACAACTTGTATTGATTCGCAGTATTCATTCTCCATATGACATCACTGACAGCTTCACTACATGGATGCTAATTTTTTTTCCATGTGGTCACCCTTAACAAGATTAAATATACTTCGTATTTTCAAGCCATTTACTTGAAAAGGATTGTGGTTAGATTGTCATCACATCAAGGTTATTTAACCCAAGTAGAAAGAAAAAAAGACAAGGAACTCTGAAAAAGAGGTCATCTATTGAGGATAAGAACGTGTACCACTCATAATTTTTGTGACATATTAAAGTGGCATCTTATTTTCAATCTTAAACTATTCAAATTATCTTAAGGTGTTTTGCATATTTAGGGAGCACGTACTTAGGACAATTCATTTCCTCTTTGAAATCAGAATTCTGATCCCACTCAAGTCAGTGGGAGCTTTGCCAGCTACTTTAATGAAATCAAAATTTGGTTCTTACTATATATTAGCTGAGATGGCTTTATAATACTCTGAAAAACTGGCATGAATTATCCCAGACTTCTGCCTCTGCTGTAAATTGCTAATACAGTCACCAAACTGAGGGTGTAAAGGAAGCCAGAAAGAGATTGCAGTTGTGAAAGAGGCTTATAGAGACACTCTGCACCATATAAGCCCATTTATTCATATTATACATATAAGCACATTTACCCATATTATGATGTTAATCTGCATGAGTTTCCTGGTTAATCTATCTTCTCTAATTAAAGTTGTTTAACACACCACCTGAGGCATAGAATAATACGTTACCGCAAATAAATATGGTGCTACAATCAGCACATTTTCAGGCAATTCATACATAAGTGTCACTGCATACAAAGTATACATACAAAGAAACATTACACCGTTCTCCAAGCTTTTCTCCTTTTTCCTTTGGGTAATGCTTATGCTTAAGAGCTCAACATGATCATTATTTGGCTGACTGGGAGATTGTAGAGAGGCTCAAATAATGGATTGTGCCACACAGGAGGAAAAAAAAATCCATAGCTAGTTAGCAATACAAGGTTCATTAATAACTGCTTCCTAAAGGGGTCCCACTAGTCTGCAGAGAATTTCAGACTTTCTTTTTCCCCCAAGGAGGTTGGCATATGATTGATGCAGACTAGAACAAACTTGCTCAGTTAATGCAGTCTCACAAAACTCAAACACTCCAAGGGCAATTCCTTGTAACTAATTCCCTTCAGTTCATCCTCTGATAGGCATGAGACAAGTCGCAGGAGAAATAAGAAGGAAAAGGCAAGTAAAATATCTTTTATGTGTATTTGCAAAGGAGGTACCCCAAAACTGAATAATTTAATTTGAACACAAGTAGGCTCTCAATAGATTTGGAAAGTTCACACCTATTATTACAAGCAGCTTTAGTTTGCTCAACAGAGAGCTCCCCTACTCTTCAAAGATCAAGCAAAAGGATCGTCTCACAGGCTTTTGACAGGCTTCATCTTCCACTGATGCATTAAAAACAAAGCACAGAACTAAACTGAAAGCTTTTCATTTCTTTCTCTAATTACCAAGCACAGCAGCTGCATAGTAGAAGAGTAATGACCTCCTCCCTCCCTGCTCCTCATATGGAGAAAACCCAAGGCTGCTTGGTGCATATTTTTGTGGGGTTTTTCTTCTTATGATATTACTACTTTCCACTGTCAAGAGTTGGGTTTTATTGCTTTAGCTAAGTACACTAAGGCAATACAATAAATAGAATATAATTGGATACGTCTCCTGCATTTATTACTGTGGCGTGCCTGAGAATAGGCCGCAGGTCCTGCACCTCAGTGTCCTTGTGCTGGAAGTGGCACAGCAGCTAATTCGCCTTTGCCCTAAAGACCTTTCCGCTTTTTCTCAGTACTGCGCCATACACGGTGAAGGAACAGAGAGCCCCTTAAAGTGGAAAACCACCCTGCTAAAACTATCCCTGACTTACTGAGCAAGGAAATCATGACCAGAACGACCAACAGCTTCATGTAAAACTCCAGAGAATAAGGCAAACTCCTGTCCACAACTAGCAGTTAATGATGTGGCAAAGCAGTGACAAGCAGCATGGAGAGCCCCCAGACTCTGCTTGGCAAACGTGACTGCTTCAGCACTATTACCTAGCACTGTGTAATCAGCACCATTGAAATGAGTGTGAGCTGAAGGAACTTCGTTGTGCAGCTACTAGAAAAATAATTCAAATATTATGCTAAACTATGAAGTCATTTAGGTCATAAAGACAAGGTTGAAATGTTTAAAGTCAAGGCATGCAAAAAAAAGAGGAAAAGAAAAAGCTAAGATGTTTAAAATATGAATGATAAGTAAGCTCAAGGTTCAGGGAAAGGAAAGCAACCAAGTTCAGTCTTGTGCCAAGCTCACAAGTAGCTTTCATTATTCTAAAAGATCAGGACAAAACAACCCCAAAACACTTTGGGGTGTAATTCGACTTTGACCTTGAGCCAAGATTTATTGCTCAGCCTCAGTTCTCAAGTACATTAATATTTTCTCTGAGCTTGCTACGGAAGACAAGGGACTTGACTGAACCTTAAACTTGGCAGCAACCAAAGTTTCTTTTCCTGCTCAGTGTGGAAGAAATTACTGAAGTTTCTTGACATCCTGACCACAATTCAGTGCAACACACATGCTAAAATCCAAAAAGTCATCAATTTATTCCTAAGATAAAAACTTAATGCAGACTCTACTCTGAAGAACAACCAGGTACTCAAGAAATTTGTGCGTATGCACAAAAATAGGACTATGGCCCCAAATCGAGAGATTAGTGGATTATACCTTTGCTATAGCCTTCCTGCACTGTCTTTAGTGTGACACTCCATCTTCTGAATAGGGAAAAGAATGGAGATTTGCTTTCTTCCAGTTAGGCCATGTCCTGTCTCCATAGAACACACTCTTTTTTAATCACTAAAAGTCAGTGAATAGAAGTCATCCAAGATGATGTATTTGCCTTTTTGTATTTTCAAGGTAGAATCAAACTTCTCTTTACAAAAGCATCAATACATTTTTATATGGGTTTATTCCTGTATATTGTACAGAACAATGGAACAAATCTTAACATAAACAATATGCTTGGATTACTGGGAAACTAGGTTTGTATAGCAGACTGCAAAACACAGTGTTTCACACCGTGCATTATTCCTACGCAAAGAGCACAAGACCACAGATGCATCTGGCAATGTAAAGCGACTGCTACTATCCATCACCTAAATAGATGACAAAAGTTGCCAGGAAGTGCTGCCAACTGCTGCTCTAATAAACAATATTTCTCTCAACAGAAAGCCAGTACCATGTGTTGATTTATAGTAAATGTGTCGTTCTTTCCGCTATCAGACTTGAAGATAGTAACAAGTACCTTAAAGCACTAGAATATATTTTTAATAAACACACGGCGATGGGTGCTGGCACAGCACTTTATCTGCTATATGTGGGTAAAAAGCATTTAAATTGCCCATGTAGATACCTTAAGGTATTTTACTGCATTCTATATTGTTGGTTTCCTAAGCACTGCTTTGAGAATGAGGATCAATAAATTATCTATGAATCATGTTTACTGATACACTTGACACGTATGGATGCATAGGTAGAAAGCATTGCTGTCACATCAAAGCTGTAAAGAGGCCATGCCTAGCAGAGGCGAGCGACACAGTCTTTTAATCCATGCAAACACATCATATGTGAGAGCTGAAGTAATAAATAATGTCCACAGAAAATACCAAGGAAAAAGAATGCTGAAGTCCTCCAAGCACTAGCTTTTTTATTTTTTAAGCTATTGTTGGAACTGTGAGTTTCTTACAACCATAACCACTGCTTCTCTTTCCAAATAGACCAGTGTTAATTAGGGAGGAACAAGAGTCACTTACAGATTTCTTCCTCACAGACATTATTAGTTAAATCCTTCTTTTCAATTCCTACAGCCAGAGATATTCTTAAACGGGAGAGAAGCAGTTTCTCCCTTTCCAAACAAAAACTAGGAACAAACTCCACCACACCAGACTAGCAAACTGTGACAGTGCCTTTGGAGTGGGCAGCATCTCATGACAATAAAGTTATCAGAGGACTGAACTCACAGAAGGAAATGCAGTCATGAGAATTAACAACTGCTAGAAGAAACAAGTCAGAGATGGCATTTTGAGTGCAGCTGGGAAGGTTAACACCTCAAGTTTAAGTGCTTCTTTGCTAGAATCCATTTCAAAACCACACTGACATTTTGCAGATACAGTAGGGGCAATAATTAAGTAGTGTAACATGATTCAGAAACAGATCTTATAAAGGTGGCAGGTTGTCTGGAGTCACTGACATAAGTGAAACAGGAAGAAGTGTTTGGACTATGCTGTAGTATTAAAAGATGTCCAAAGTCTGTTAAATCGTGTAGCTTTTTGAGCATGGCAAATTCGGTTTCCTTCAGACTTAATACCTAAGTGCTAAGTCTGACAGCAGCTTTTCCTTAACATCTTCTTCCAGAGTAGATTTGATTGTGTCTGTGCTGATGATACAGATCTTACCTTCAAGGAGATACAGGATTTCTCTAATACTGATGTCCTGTTTACTTAAACCAATATAAATTTATCTTTGACGCATCCACCCTTCTATTAAAGTTCTCCCATGCAGGCTTTCAAAACTTTTAGTCGGTTACTGTATCCTAAAATAAAATATTTTATAGTCCTTTGACTTCCAAAAAAAAAAAAAAAAGTGTACATCTGGTAGCTCTGTACTGTGCCTGTTTTGCACCTGTCAGACCAAGTCGGTGATTAAGGCTGTCTGTCAAACATTTACAACCTCACAATTTCATTTTCACAATTTCATTTTTATCTGTTATAATTTTCTGAAAAAAAAAAAATCTACACAAAGTGAAAACTGGAGAAACAAACTTATCCACGAAGTAGCTTGGAAAATAAGTTTGCTGTGAATTATCAACCATAAGTGACAGAAGTTTCATTACTCCAGACTTTAGGAATCACCACGGGTGGCTGACTCTACTTATCCCTGCTGTTACCTTTAGGATGAAAAGATAAAGTAATTTTAACAATACAATGTGTTATATGAGTAATTAAAATTTTCATTTTCGGGTTGCATGTTATTCTTGACCATCAAGGTCCCATCACCAAATACTGTTGCTTAAGCCATAAATTAGATTTTGGAGACAATAATTCAATTTCCCAAGACATATCAAGCACCTGTACTGTTATTGCTTCATTTTCCTTTGAAACATGAACCAGCTGTCTGATCCAATATTTCTAACACTTAAATTCTTAACCAGAAGCCACAATGGTATTGAATGGAAATTACTTTTACTGGAAGGAACTTCAGGAACGGTGAGACTGCTGAGCAGCATTTATTTCCTTTTTATATAAACCACATTGACCTGTACTCTCCTTCAATCTGACACCTACCTAACATGAACAAGCTCGTGCAGATCAGAGTAGAAACAACACAATGTTAATTACAGAGTCCTTCTGCCTTAGGTCTACAGTCGTAGCAAACTGAGTTAAGAATTTATTGCAAAATGACCATAAAAATATATATTGTTTGTGAAGTTTTTTATTTGACCCTCTGGATTATTTAAGCAGCAGAATAATCAAGTTATGTAAAGACATGACAAATACTTAAGCCTGGTTCAATGAACAGTGGCACTGAGCCCCCTCCATTTTTTTTCCCCTCTCAATTCAAGTCTTAGAATTTGCCTTTATGGAAGCACTAATAATTTACAGCAAGCAGATCTGTTATGAAGCTATGACAGCCCCACAGGACTTCAAGTTTCTTACTTGATCCTAGCCAAACTGTGAATGGGAAAGGCAAGACTTGTAAGGGACAATGACGAGAAGTTGTACCAGAGAAGCACAGAAAGACAGTGACAAATTCTGTATGTTTTTACGCTGACTGATTGAAGCCAAAGTGCATAGCATACACTGAAAGCACCAGCTATTGAGTATGAAACATTTCACACTTGAGACATTTAGAAACCAAACATCAATTACTGAAGTAGAACCTTAAAAATGTTTTCTGACAGGTAAATGCTAGTCCCCAGGAAAAAAAATAAATATTTGATTACTCGAACTATCAATATCAATACGATGCCCTCAGGCATCATACTTGTTGCCTTTGTGAATCATACATACCTAAAGACGGTGCTGCACAATAGGCAGTTGCAAGATGCAGGCAGCCAAAAGCAGCAGCAAGCAGCGTATTGCCCAACCGTGCCACCTGGCACGGGTTAATGTCTCTATCAGGGACCCCTTTCACACTTCTGACAAGCTGTTACTCGGCCACACAACCAGATTGGTCAGTTGTCACCTGCTCTGATTTGTGATTTGTCTACCCAAGGGCTACCTGGCTTCCCTGGAGTTACATTATGACTCAAAGGAATGGTTATTTCAAAAAGCAATTTTAAATTTTTTAGACTTCAGACATTAAACAATGCAGCACTAAGATCCGACACAAAAGCATGTTTGAAATAGCAGATCATTACAGCAGTTGCTTATTAGAGACCTCAAACACAAAACTTTACTCCGAAATTCATATGACCCATTTCATGGACACCAGCAAGGACTTAGAAGCAAATCTCCTACAGACGTGTTAGGCAAACCCTGTATGTGCCAGGTCTTACCAGGTGCAGGAATCCTCTAACAGTAACTCTGTCACAAGACAATCTCTCCTCTCATACTCCCCATGCAAAGGTGGGGAAATGCTGATTTCAGTTTGACAACTACACACATTACAGCTTAATCATATCTATATTTCCATATATAACCATATTTCCATTCTCCATAGAAACTAGGCAAATGATTATATTTGAGGCTTACATCCATTGATGCAGATTTAATGTTCTGCTTTCCAATACAGATCAATAAAACTCCCACTGATGTAAGCAGCAGTCTGGCAAGCTGATGACTCACTGCACAGATGGATTAAAAGAATTAACAAATTGCTATTTGTGAACATTCACAGGAATCAGAAAGTAACTGCGAGATACAAAGACAGTAAAGGATATTCTGATCAATTTGCAGACAGTATGCCAACAAAGCAGGACAAAATAGTAATTTTTCTTCTTCACAAATTCTCTTATCTCTTCTTTATGGATTTTAATCCTTATCAATGAACCAATTAAACATGTTTATCAATGATCAAATGCCAGCCCTAAAAATCAAACAAGATCAGCATCCAACATCTCTTCACCTCTCTAAAAGGCTCAAGAGGTCTTCTGATAGCTACTTTCTTTGCAGCTTTTCACAAATTATACTGAACTAATGTTTGGGAAATTATAGAAACAAATAAAATGAAAGCTTTTAAAGAGTAGTTCATAGATCAAAATTCACTGAAGAAGGAATGGCTGCTGCCACACCTTTATTCTTCTACAACTAAGTAGTAGTTTACCAGGCCCAAATCTTCAGTAATTACTTCCACAACAGCAAGCAGTATTGACTTTTTCTAAAGCACACAGGAGACCAGGAATACTTTAGCATAATTTAAGAGAAAAGCAATGGCTGCTGAAGACCAATATTTACTTCATTTGCAACAAGAAGAATTGCCAGAACTATGAAGTTTGCAACTAAGTCTGCCTCTAGCTTTGGCACTCATTTTATCAAAGGGAATGAAAATCATTAACCATCTCTATTTCTTTGTTGTTATTAGTAATAAATATATCCTCACAATCCATTGAAGCAGATGAATCTCTTTTGGGTTCTTTAGGCATGCCAATAATACAAATAAATAACGGTTGTTTTAATGCAGTCCCATGAAGGCAGACTTTGACCTTTCCTTTTGATATTTGTTTACTTTCAATGATACAAAGCAGAAAAAAAAAGCACAAAAAAAGGAAAGAAAATTATTTCCTCATGTACAAAGTACAATTCTCTCCAAGTAGCACAGCAATAATTTTCAAGGCTTAATTAAGAATGCTACCACATCACTAGAGAAATGGTACTGCTCATTAACCATTGATTAACCTATATCCCAAATCAAAATTTGCTCCTAAGTTTATTGTCTGAATATACTAAACTTGGTGAGCTATAACCTTCTCCTCTTTGCAGAGAGGATAAGCATCCTCTTAACTATCAAGAAGGTAAATACTATTGACCAGATTGTAACACAGAGTCGGCTGCTTTGTTGTGCAAAGAATTTAATGAAAAACTTTTTGAAGACAGACAGATACACCACCAACTTGAAGACTCCCCTTAAATATATCAGTGTATGAAAGCTAAATGCAAACAATTTGGTTAATTATAAATTGAATCTTTAGCACAGTAACAGAAATTGCATATGTTTCATCCATTTTATCTATCTCATCGAAAAGCATTTTTGGTAGCAAAACAGGAAGAGGACAAAGTTGCTCCTATAAGGGAACTCAGGAACAAATTCAATATTGACTGTTAGTAGGATTCAAACTTTAACTTACCCTTGTCAAGCACATTAACTAACTTAAATAATACTCATATATTCCTTCCCACTGATAACAGACTAGAGCAAAAAATAAAAATGAAATAACATTTTTTTCTTAAAAATACTGGGGGGAACCACCCAAAGGAAGAAAAGAGTGCTTTTTGATTACTGTACAAATTCATAATGCACCATCCTGTCCTTTCTGAAATACACTAAAGCTCATATGTGGTCTGGTCATGTTCTCATTTAATTTCCTTAGGTAGCTAATAATTTGAAAGTGATGTTCAATAGTTCTTCCAGAAACCTCTTAACTCCTTTCCTGATTACAAGTTAATTATATGCTAACATATAGGCTTGAAAATTCAATAGTAAGACACTACTACAAGTCATTTTGTCTCCTTTTTCAGAATTAGACATAAGGTTCTTCCATTTCTTCAGGTTATGTTCAATATACCACAAGCTAGCACTTTTTTTAAGACTTGTAGTTCCTTTTTAAGACTTGCATCCCCTCCTGTTCTTCTACAAACAGCTCAGCTGCCTGGAAAACTGCTGTTTATTTACCTTTATCCATTTCACCATTAAAGAATTCATGAAAATATTCCCTCCAAAGAGCCCATTAAAATACTCTCTCCATCTTTCTGTAATTACATTCTTTGCAACTAAGACTTCCATTTTTGGCCGTTATCTGGCTCACGCAGTCCATATCCTTGTCTCAAATGCTGACACCTTAGCAAAATGTTCTGCAGTTATCTTATTACACTGCCACTTCAGTTGCATGGGGTCATATCTATGCCATATTATTTGATATGTTCCTGCTCTATCTTTTGGCTGAATCATTTTCATTAACGCTGGCCTTACAGAAGTCACTAAATCCTTGCTACATATCAATGTTCAATTGCTCCCTGTCAAGAACTGATTCTTTTTTCTCTTGTAGTACTTCCCATTGTTTTTTCCTGCTCCTTTCTTTACTCTGAATGCTTCCCAGGTGATATCAACCTGTTCCATGGTCTTCAAGCCTGTTTTTAATTGCCCCTTGGCACACCTGTATACAATCTGTGTTTTCTAAGGTTACCGCTGCACTTAGAGCTTTGCTCCTCTTTGAAGCAGCTCAGCCAATATTTTCAAGTCAGGAACACCCAGCAGTCAGAAGCAACTGCTCTTAGCACATTTGTTTGCTGGAGGCTATGACACAATCAGATTACCAAAAATTTCCACACATTCATGAAGTTTCTTAGATATTTATTTGTTAAGCTCAGGGCATTTGTTTTTTCTACATCTTCTCTTGTAAGATTGTTCTCCTTCAAAGAACCTTTCAGGTAGCCCCTCACCTGTCTGCTCTAGAGGCTCAGTCTAGCCATGCAGTTTAACAAAACCTTCCCAGCCATTCACTTTCTGAAAAAACCTTCCCCTACTCCTCAATCTTTTTCTCCCACAACTTTGGTTCTCAGACCCACTTTCCCCCTTCTCTCACAGAGCCTTAAGCAGACACCACCTCTGGCCGCCTGCATCACTTTTCCGCAGTTAAGCCCCTCTGCTCCCTCGGAGCGCCACCAGCTCCACCATCTCCTCTGCCCAGCTCCGCACGGGTCAGTTCCTCCATTTCAGACCAGCTCTACCAGCGCCCCTTCCCCAGAGCCTCTGGGGCCACCCTCAAACGCGGGGACGGACAGGCTGGGAGTTCCCATGGCCTCATTGTTACTTCGCCACTGGCCCCAGAGGGCCCCGGGCGCTACCCCGCGCCTGAGCGAACATTTAACCGAGGGCAACGGCCGTGACGAGGCGCCATCGGCCCGGCCGCCCTCCCCCTCGCCATTAGCCTCCGTACACCCTAGCCTGCAGTTCAGCTCCCGCACTTTCCTCACTGCCGGCGCGACCCGTTCCCCTGCCTGCCTGCCAGATGGTCACTCACCACTCGCCCTTCTCTCCCGGCCCAGCAGCTGGACGTAGTAAAGGGTCCCTTTTCTCCGCCTTTTCATTTTATTTTAATGTTGTTTTCCTGAAGCGTTAGGCGAATCTGTTAATCGCCTGAAACTAAAGCACCATTTACTCTCTTAGCGGAAGCGGATATGTTGCCATTTTGTTTCGGGTGATGGCGACTGTGGTGCTCTGGTGCTGGGGCGCTCCGGGCAGGCCCGGCCTTTAGGGGGACTCGCTTTTCGGACACTCGTTGTTAACCGCGAGTTTCCTCCTCCTCGTGGCACCCTCTGGTGATGTACGGAGGGGCCGGGGGCTCTCGACGGACCGCAGAAGACTCAGGCCCGCCGCCCCTAATGTTGTTGTCAGGCGGGGGAGCGGTCCCGGGGCCCCCCGGAGCAGGTGCAGGAGGAGGAGGTGGAGGTGGGAGTAGCCGTGTGGAGCTGCTGGTGTTCGGCTATGCCTGCAAGCTGTTTCGAGATGATGAGAAGGCTCAGTACCAGGAGCAGGGGCGACACCTTATTCCTTGGATGGGAGACCCCAAGATCATGATCGATAGGTCGGTGCAACCCAACCCCCAGCCTCTGCTGCGAGATCTCCTGTTATAGCCTCTTTCTGTTCCCCCCCTTATGCTGTGGGCAGGTGAGGGGGGGTGTGAGCGGCGGAGGACTCGCTCCGGCAGGCGCGTGGGGATGTTCCTCGCTGGCAGCGCTGGAGGGCTGCTCCTTCGGGTAGAATTTTTCAGATGTTGCTTTGGTAACGCTGCAGAGCTTTTCCCCATGGCAAGGGGAACTTGGGGGTTCCCCTGTTTGGCAGCTTCGGGAGTTTGGCCCGAATCTTTCTGATATTTGGTGTCTTTTGAGGTTTTCTGCTCCACGTGGATAGGGTAGGGTTCACTGGGCGGAGGGCGGGAAGGAGTTGCAGTTTTCAATGCAAACCCCAACATCATCTCTTCCCACTTGGAAATTAGGGAAGTCTTATTGCAAGGAAATGCTGTTAAACATCTAATGTTTGTGTCCCCAAAATGAATAGAGTGCACTGTGGGGAGTGGAAAGATGTTTATCCACCTAAGGGAAAATTGGGCCTTATGTAATCTGACTGTAAGCTATTGATGTGATCCCTCGTGAGCAATTCTGGGCCAGATAGCTTTCTGCCTGTGCTGCGAGTGACTGTATTAGGTAGAATGGCTCTGTATTTTGGAGTTGCTTTCTCTTCCAATTTTGTCAGGCACAACTTTTTTTTTTTTCTTCCTTTTTCTCTTGGATGAGTGTTGTTTTGTAGTAGGTGCTGGTTTATGGCATGAAAGATGGTTTTTGGGGGGTTGTTTCTGGTCTCTACAATAGCATCAGCAGTGCAGAGTTAGAATTTAGGAATAAATTTATTTAGAATAAAATTTTTGCATGTTTTTGTGGGCAGAGAAGATGAGCGATCAGGTTGGGTGACACTAGGAGGAGCACTGAGAGCTCAATTCAAGAGGAGTTGTGGCTGTCACTGAAAACCTCAGTGGGAAGGATGGAAGGATTTTGGTTTTGAAAGAATCACATGACATACAATAGAAATTTGTTCCCTCAATTTCAGTATTTAGTATTTTTGGTGCTAAACATGATTTTCCATGTTTCGGTGTTAACAGGGATATCTGGCTTGAAAAAAAATTAATAATAAGGGTTAGTCTTTTCATTGTCTTCCAGAAATCCAGAAAACTGGAGAAAATACCCTTGTAGTATATTGGATTTTTCCCCATTAATGATTTTTATGATTGAAGTTTATTGACACATTGAAATAAATGCAAAAAGAGAAGAAAAAATAATGATGAACGTAGGTTAGATATGTTTTATGTCTTATATGAAATAGAAGTGTTACAATGCTTGTCTTCTAATGGCAATTCACTTCTATGACAGATTTCTTTAGTAAGTAGAGGCATTTTTATGATTCTGCATAGCTGTGACCCAAATTAGAGTAGCTACAGAAATTGCTGGGAACAAAAGCTAAGTATGAGCATGTATGCACATATAATACCAAAAAAAAAATGGAAGTAACCTACATTTGTAAGCTAGGGAAGTTTGCATTCACTAATCTTATAAACTGCTTTGGAAGCTTAGATTTTTTTCTATCTCCAGCAGCAGGAAGTCTTCGTTTTCTTGTTTAGAAAAACACATTGCTATGAGAAGACATGGGTTGAAGTTTGCCTGTGGATAGAGCTTGATTAACCAGACCTCCGTGTTTCATTAACTTTTTGCTATTAGAATATTTACTTTCTTTGTTTTTGGTCTAGCAAGTTGGCACAAGTCAAGAGTTGTGTGTGGGAAGACACCTCAGCGGAGTCGAGCTTACTGTCACTTTACTTTCCAATCAGTTTCTTTTACTGATGCATAAACATTATCCCAATGCAATGCTTTTCCTGCAAATAAAATTATTTCTGCTAGTAGAAAGGAACTGTACGTCATTGATCTTTGCCGTTTTTACGGTGAACCTCCTTAAATTGCATGTATATGTTACTGTTCCTATGTATGTGTGTCTCTCTATCACATAACCCAGAACTTATTTCCTCAGCCAAATGGCTAGGGGCCGAGCCTAGCCATGATTTTACCTCCAATGGACGCAAGTTTCTATGGTGAAGATATCTCCTGAGAGTTCGGGACTAGCAGAAAGAAGCGAGGAAATTTCGACCGTTTGGTTCTTACGGATAGGTATTTATGTATTCGGGTTTGTGTGAATGTAAGCTATTTGACTTTCCAGAAAAACGTATTTTGCAAGTGACATTGATTGGTTGGTTGAACTACATACGGTAAGAGCTGTTAAGGAAATGAATCCCACTTAAACTATTAAAGGATACTTTTGCCTTTAATTGTAGTAATTTATTATTTTCTTTGAGAGGAATTTAGACAATTAAATTTTCGATAGTTGGTGACAAATGATTAGCAAAATTAAACGTAACTTCTAAAAGGAAATATGTTTTAACACATAAGTTTTTTTTTCATTTTTAATGGGTAAGTATTTAAGTAGTCACATAAACCCAAGTCCTAAGTTTCTTGCATTGACCAGCTCTTTCATCTTGCAGGTATGATGGACGTGGTCACCTGCATGACCTTTCTGAATATGATGCTGAATACTCTACATGGAACAGAGATTATCAATTGTCTGAAGAGGAAGCTAGAATAGATGCCCTCTGTGATGAAGAGAGGTATTTAGCCTTGCATACGGACTTGCTTGAGGAGGAGGCGAGGCAAGGTATTGCTCAAGGAAACTTCCTGAGTTAGCACATGTTTAAATAAATAATTACGAAATTATATTTACTCCAGTTTATTTTATACTCACTTTTTCTGATGTTATCTTGACAGTACCCAGTGGATTCGAAAAACGGGAGTCTTTGCGTATGTGAGAGGACCTCAGGATAGTTTAAATGTAGATCCACACAGAAATTGCCCAGATTCTGAGGGCAGACTGGGATTTCAGACCAAAAAAAGCCCCAGAATAAACACAGTCTTCTTCTTTTTCAGTCTTTTTTTTTCCTTTTGTTTCTTTGTTTTTAACTGAAAGTGAGTGTTCTTGTATACATAATTTCAATAGAATATTTTGACCCTCAGCCTTTATTTCTTCAGGAAGAAAGAGTCAGCAAATACAAATGCTGCCTCTTTCTGTTCAATTTTTAATTAAAGTTAAGATGAACAGGTGAAAATTTCTTTATTTCTAAAAACTTAAGTTTTTTTTTTTTTTTTGAGAAGTTACCTTTTAATTATATTTTATTAATTGGTAATTGCATTTTTGTTCAAGAGGAGGAATATAAAAGATTGAGTGAAGCTTTGGCAGAGGACGGCACATACAATGCAGTGGGATTCCGTTATGGCAGTGATTATTATGATCCTTCAGAACCCACTGAGGAGGAGGAGAATCAGCCTGCAAAACAAAGAGGTGAGAACTAAATGTAGCAAGGATTCACTTAGATGAACAACACACGCCTTTGTCCTGTAAATTTCTAGTTGGAAAATCTAGTGTTTCGTTAAGACACATATTCAAAAATCTTTAAGGATTTCGGCTAAATCTTTCTGAAAGTGTTTTACTAAATTCCAACAAACTTTGTTCCTGAAGTGTTCAAATATTTTTCTGATATGCCACAGTCAGTGCTGCAGTAGTTAGGAAATTTAGTTCAGCTGTCTTGCAGGTTGCCATTCATAGATAAAAATTCATCACGGTGCTCTGCACAACCAATATATTTCTTGTTTAAGAAGGAAAAGGTCATAACAAACATGAGGCAACATAATAATTAATTAGAATACCAATTTTGCTTTGTTTAAAAAAGCTTTATTTTGTCATCTTAGTTTTTAAAATCAATATCCCTTTGACGTAGGTTGTCTCTTTCCAGGATCTTATAAAATGCAGAGCTACAGTTCACGGTTCCGTGTGTTTAGTTGCAATAAAAGTGCATTTTTAACCTGAGATCTTAAGGAAGCTTTCACAATGCTATTGAACTATGTTTTAGTAAACTTAAGATCATTTAATAAACAATTGGGTTGTCTAGCTGTATATTGGTGGGTTGCAATGGTATAAAATGTGTTTACTGAGTTGTGTGATATAAAAGGAAAATGTGGCATCTTTTTAGATTTTAAAGGTTGTTCAGTTTTTGTTTTTTTGCAGTTTGTGTGGGAAGTCATGTCAGGGCACTGTCACTACCACTTGTATTCTGCCAAAAGTTTCCCCTGTATTCTTTACTACTCATACTGAATTGGACCTTCTTTTCTGGCTTATCTTTTGATTTGTTTTATTCCCATTTGTTCAGTAGAATGCATAACCAAACAGTTTTAAAGTCTCTTTGCCTGCAGTCTTTGAATATTGCTTGTGAAAGGGATGTTCTGCATATTATGTAGAGCAGTAAATAGCTAGGGATAAGCCTATTGGAAAATTGAGGATAATGGAGAGGATGTTTGTCATTCAGCTCCTGCATCTCTCTCCTGCATAGAGATTAAAAAAATGAATGTTCCCTCCTTTTTAGTCCCTAAACAAGAAGCTATTGAAACTTACAGCGTGCCAGTGTGGTAGAAGATGTTTGCAAAACTTTGTATGAAAACATGCCATAATATTAGGGAATCTACCTATGATCATTTGGGGAATAAACAGAAATTGCACTTTGCAAGAGTGCCATTGTGAGTCCAAATTGTTTGTCTGGGTTGCTTCATGTTACTTTTCTCTGCTAAACTGATGATATATCTAGAATAATTCCAGTCCTTTTTTTCTAGTGTGTTTCACCCTAACTACTTAAGGGAGGATATAGATTTTCTGTGAGGATGCTTATAGACACCTAATAAAATAAATCATAACATTTGATCGATAGATCAAATTGATTTTAACTTTTCTAATGCATTACTATGCAACTTTCATTAGAGTTTGTAAGATGATGGAAGGGGTTGGCTTGTTTGCCTTGGAAGAAATGGTAGATTAATGAGCAATGACTTTTTATTGTGATTGTTTGTGTAGTTTACTGGGTTTCATCTTAACAGTGTTTTATTCTGTCATTTCTTGTAGAAACAGCTCAGACAGAAAATGCGGAAGAAAATGAGGAACCTTTTGTTGCACCTCCAGGACTGAATGTACCTTCTGATGTGGAATTGGTAAGTGTGTGTATTTGATTTAGCCTATTTTTATGTCAATTTCAAAAAAATTATGGTGCATTACTTGCATTTTTCTACTAGCTTTATCTTGGTAGATTTTTAAACCATTCCAAAATAGCAGCTTCCATTAATAGCTCATACCAATTTAGACAACTGTATTGAATCTTACGCTTCACATAGAAAACTCACATAAAAATATTAAAATTTTTAGGCTAGGTGCTTTTAGCATCAATTGTGGTATTATTTTAGGTAATTAGGAAAAATGCCGTTGTTCTTCTTGCACGTTGTTAAGTAACCACTATGCATCATCCAGCACACAAGGTGAAATATGTATGAAATGACAGATTTCATTTTAAGAAAATCTTAAAAGAAACTCCAGGGTTGGCCTTCTAAATGTAAGGGACCGTTAAACCAAAAGATTCTTTGTGTTTTTTTTTTGTTTGTTTCAGTTTCATTGTGAAGGGGAGAGAAAGTGACTACATTTAAAGCTGTGTTTAAGACAAGCCAATTTGAGGAGAAAAGTAATAGTTTATTTCTAGACTATTATAAAAAACAACGTAGAAGTTCTTTTTTCTTCATATGATGTTTCAGAATTCAGTACACCATAAGCTGTAAACTTTATGGTTTGCACATTTTCCCTGAAGGAACACTTCTGTCTAACTCCTAACTATCTCCTGCCAAGGTGCTTCAGCAAAGTGAAGCAATCCTAGGATCAGGGTACAGTTGTAAATAGGAAGAATTTCAATATGTTTCAAGTTTTATAAGAGATACTGATATGTCAAATAATAATCTATCTTGTATGATGTTGCTGTCAAAGTGTTGATTTACTTTGAGGCTGCCTTCTCAAGTTGTCTCAGTTTTGTCTGTGTTTTGCTTGGGGTTTTTCTTCATTCTCAGAAGATTGTGCATAATCCAAGTAACCTGGAAAACCAGGAAAGCATCTAATCTTTAAAATTATGAGGAAAGATCGAAAATTGCTTTGTTTTTTTGTTTGTTTGTTTTTTCTAGATGAGAATTCTGATTTCTAAAATATGAGTTAAATTATTTTTCAGACTTGATGGATGGAGGATATCTGCTTAACTTGTAGTAGCTCACCTACGAAATATTTCTAACTGCAAAAAATAATTAAATATTGGAACAGAATGTCTGACTAGTTTATAGCATTGATGGAACTGGAGTATTTCTCAGAAGCATTTCTTCCCTATTGTGACAGCTACTGCTGTGTGCAGAATTTTTAACAAAAAGGACTTATCAGTTAAAATGCTTCAATTTTTTATTAAATATAATAGTTAACTGAAATATGCCTGCCACAGCTGCTTCTCTTATTTGACAGTCATTTAATTTTTTCACTCGGTGAACTTTAGAAGGTTTTGTCGGTGGTGTTGCTGATGATCTTGGCTACATATTAATATTCATAGCATATGTTTTCCAGGCTGAGGAAGTAGCACCAGGTGCTACGACACCAGACGGTAATTTCAGATACAGATACAGTCATTTTTGATCTTCTTTGCTTGAGGGTTTGTTACTTTTCATCTAGTTCATTCATGAATCTCTATGCCTTAAAGGGTTTTTTGTTGTTTTATTTATTTATTTATTTATTTTCTATATTCCTGTGTAAGAACTGCAGGAATAGGAAAATTCAACATACAATGAAGTTGTGAAACTGGCTATGCACAAAGTGCTGTCAGATTGAGAACTACATTGCCTCTAATTAAAAGAATCTTTCATACTGTTCTAGAGAGACAAATAAATTTTGAAACTATGAACTATTTCCCAGATTGAGTGTGTTTTTCTAACAAAGAATCTAAAAAGCTGAAATAATTTCTAAAAAAAAAAAAAAGTCTTCTTTGATCACATTCATGCTTTTTTCTTAAATAAAGCATCAATGTCTGGTATGCTTCTGATCTCTTAAAAAAGATTTTCTGAGCTCTGCAATGTACTTCTACATCTAGAATAAAAGAAAAGTGAAAGCCAAGTCATTAATGTAACACTTCATTGTCCATAGGTGTACTGTATGCATTTCTGCAGGTTACTGAGCACAGGATAAAACAGACCTACCCAAGTATGAAATTAAAGACAATGAATGGTGAAGTTTATCCATTCTTCCTCTTTTCACTTCTTGGTATTGAGGTTGCAGTGCTCCTTACGTGGAATTTCAGAAGTGCAAATGGATTGGTGCTATTTAATTTATTCAAATTTTCTTCTTTTTTTTGCAATTCTTACACTGGTCTTCAGAAGCAACATGTCTCTTTAAGAAAATGCACAGATACAAGCTTTTCTACCTAGGGAACATTATTCACATGTTTAGTGATAATAGCATAGAGAATAGCTGTTGGGAAGAAACAATTACATGATGAGTCTTCAGAGCACCTTGAGTTATTCTAAAATAGAGCCACTTAAAATTGGGACTGCTGTGTGAAGAAACACATCTGTCTCCTGTCTGATGAAGGCAGAAGTGTTTTTATTGCTATGGAATAGACCTGGTTTAAAACTTCTTTTTTTAAATATTGCCCTGAACTTTTGCCATTTGGGTTTGGTGTGCAATGGCAAAAATACTTGTGCTGATAAAAAAGAGAGGATGCTGCAAAGAGGGGACGAATGACCAGCTGGGGAAGGATGAACTGTTTTTTTTCAGTAATGATTGGCTTCCACCAGCTGAAAGTGATTATGAAACTATAGAGCTAAAGAAAGCTAGAAATGGGGCAGGGCACTGATGCTGTTTCTAATTCTCTCTAAATTCTGGCAAACTTTATAGGCTGCTTATGAAAATATATGTTATTTTTCTCCCACAGCCACCAACAGCAAAAATGCATGCAATTATAGAACGAACTGCAAACTTTGTTTGTAAGCAGGGAGCACAGTTTGAGATTATGCTAAAAGCCAAGCAAGCACGCAACTCCCAGTTTGACTTCTTGCGATTTGATCACTACCTCAATCCTTACTACAAATTCATTCAGAAAGCTATGAAAGAGGGACGATATGCTGCTCCTTCTGAAAATAAATCAGAAGATAAAAAAAGTAAGTAATTGCTTGTCAAATAGCTGGTTTTAAGGTGTGAGCCACTGAAATGCCTTCTGATGTATTTGGTAGAAAAGTCATATCTTTTTCACATGTTGGAATGATGGTACTGCCATCCTGCAACTGAGATGGATGTGGTGATTTAAAGTAAGAGGATAATCTGCTTAAACAGAAAAAGATTTGTATTGGAAAAAGATCTTTTCGGGAGAATTTCAGATTCTTTTAAAGCTTCTATGATCTTGGAGCTTTTAGAAACACCTTAGTTCAATGGAAATTTGGTCTGTGTACTTTGGTTTTATTGATGGTTAGTAATCTCTTGTACCTGTCACTTTTCGTGAATAAATAAATTTATGAAAATCACGTTTCCTTAAAGAAAGGAATGCATATGACCTGTGCATTTTTTCCTTCTCTATACAAATCCTTATAAAACTCAGCTAAAACTTCTGACATTGTTTTCATTTAGATTCAAAAGCCAAATCTGAGGAAGATGATGACGACGACGATGATGATGATGGAAACTATCTACATCCAAGTCTGTTTGCATCTAAAAAATGCAGTAGGCTTGAAGAGCTTATGAAGGTACTTAAATAAAATGACTTTCTACCTTATAATTTGTACCCTGTAATGAGACATTTTGCAATATGCAAGATGTTTTGTTAACAAATTTTTTTTTCAGACTGTTACTTGGAAATGTAAATATATTTTAGTGAACTTCCAAGCTACCTTTTACCCAGTACATCAGTTTGTTATTTTTCTCTTCTTAAGCCATAATGTTCCTGTTTTTGATGCCCCCTGGTATGAGGGCAGCATATCAATCAAGAATTTACCCCACAAGCTGTACTAAAGCTAAAGATTTTAAGCAGTTTTTAGATATTTAAGATATGTAAATATCTTAAGATATTTAATGTTTTTCATATAATAACTGAGAAAGACTATTAGAAATCTGGAAAGATTTAGAATTAGAAATCTTAGAATGTTTTCTTTCTAGAATTCCAATTCTAAGTGACTAATTTCAGCAGAATTAGTAACACTCATTAGGTCTGAGTTTTAATGGATGTGTTAAAGATGTTTTTGTTTTCCGAGTTTGCTCAATAATGGAATAATAAGAATAACAGATGGTTGTACCATTTGAGGTACATCTGAAAGCCATTTGAGGCTTTCAGAGAAATGGCACTGATGCTTTTAATATTTAGACAAATCAAGTCCTTTATTTGATCATTACTTTGGTAAACTAATGAGAGTAATATACACTTCTCCATGTCATGGATTTACGTTCCCATCAAATGAGCTTTTTTCAGCAAATTTGCAATTTTTTTTAACAAAAATCAAGTTGATACTGACGTGAGGTAGAGAGTTACAGAGGCAAGAATTTTGGTAAATAGATGATATTATCAATGTTTATTAATTTAGATCTGCTTGCCTTCCAAAATTAGATTTATAGTGCTCTGTTTTCAGTATACACTTCAAATTCTCATCTCTTCTGTTTTCTTGATTTTTGCAGCCTCTGAAGGTAGTGGACCCTGATCATCCGCTTGCTGCGCTGGTCCGCAAAGCACAATCGGATAACAACTCATCTGCACCACAGTCAACAGATGGAGCAGCTGTACAGACATCACAAGTAGAATATTCTTCTGATTGTAAGTGCATTGTGATTAGGCAGCTGTTGGTTCATCTTATTGAATTGCGTGTGGATGCTAATGGGAAGAAAGTGTATTAACTTCATATTTGCTCATTCATAACTGATATTTATTTTCTTTTAACTTCCTAATGTGTTAAAGTGTTTTAAGCCACTAAATATCTGTCACATTGTTGATTGTTTAGAAAAAATAAAAACTGGTGGTGGCACCCAAATCTTCAGTGTGTGAGTATGGTTAGAACAGGACCCTTAGTGGTTTTGATCAGCTTCAATCAGTTGCGGTAAATGAAGCCTAGTAGAGCAAAACTGTGTGAGAAAGGTGATGATCCTTCCAAATCAAGGGTCTGTTCCAATCCTCCCAACTGAAATTTACAGCTTTATCCTGAGAAGCCAGAAGCCCAGATTCAAAAGTCTATAGTAATTTTTTGAAGTTCATTGCCCTTTTCATAATCCTTTTATGAAGGAGGAAAAAAGTCATGACTTTTTTTTTTTTAATCTGGGCTAGTATCTTATAAATCAAATGGCATTTTAAAACTGTACATTAAACTAAATACTATACAATAGTTTTCATTATCTGTTAGTAAGATGATTATGAAAGAGTACTATTTGCTTTGAAAATGTTTCCTTTTGCATTTATGTCCTGTAACTGATCTGATACGACTACTGTTTGTGTTCAGGTCATTACAATTGTAAAATCTTTTAAGGGGAAAAGTTGCAGAGCAAAATCTATGAGTTTAAAAGCTCACCTTTTGGTACAACTCAAAATAATATTTTGTGATCACATGAAATCGTGTGATTTCATTATCTAATACTATAGTCTGTGATTCATACTAAAAGATCCTTTTCATCTCAAAGTGTAAGCACAGGCTTAGCCGTTTAAGAGAGCCATTTTCTTCATAATAGTAAAATCGTTGCTTTAGTGAGGTCTCATTACTGCTGTTTTCTGCAAGTAGTAATAAACAAGTAGGATAAACTAATTCAGTCATGCCATCGGAAGCAGTGTTCGAGATTGTAAAATATCTTCAGTGTTGAATATAAAACTGTCCCATAAGGTAATTGACGAGAGTCCCATCAAAAAAGCTTGCTGTATTAAGCAAAAAAGTATATAATAAATCTACTTTGAACAGTTTTGTGGACTGTGTGACGCTAGAAAAACTCTGCAGAGTTCTAATTATGTATATTGAAAGATCCCGATTAGGTGATAAATCCAGGTTTTAATATGATATTCTGTTCTAATGTTGGCAGTAGTTCTAAAGTGGAAAAATATTTTAAGTCATTTGCTCAATTCATGTAATTTCTCATCATTTCACCTTGCTTCTATTCTCTGCATTGGTACAGTGCTATTAATGGAAATCTGTCAGTAATGAACACACTCCAAAGTACTTGATACACTACATTTTGAATAGTTTCAGTAGTGTTGTTGCAAGCACTATTACTTTGGAGATCCAAGTTGATTACGATGCATTATAAGTTTCCTTTCTCACCCCAAATGACTGGGGTTTTTCAGATGTTTTTCAAATATATTTCTTAATGCAAGTAAATGATTTCTATTTTAGACTGAACTTCAAGAGAATCTTATTAGAATTGAAATAAGAGTTCTATGTTGATATGGAAAACTACTAGATATTTTGAGAAAAGCTAAAACTAGAATTAGTATCTCTATAGAGTAATCAGAAAACTGAAACATATTACTCTCATGTCAGCCTTGGATCTGAATGCATCTTATGCATTGCTATAAATGTCCTCAAACTTTGCAAATTAAGTTTGCATCTCCTCTTCTTGCCTTTATAAGTCAATAGATTTTTATTCTACTCCCTTTACAGTCATTTATTCTTTAAATAAAGTCAATACTGCCGTACAGAATTGCTTATGAAACTCATTTTAAGAAGATAACTCATTATAACATGATGCACTGGTTAAGCAGTGTTGATTCTGTTAAAAGGATTCGGTTTGAGACATGCAAACTGCTATTATTTCTCTGTCCTAAAATCATCTTGGAAATAATTAGTGATTTCCTTCCATTTTAACGTATTTTAAGGTATTTGGCTGAAAAATGCTGCTTATGAATGTATGCAAAGAAAGTTAATGTTCTGCCTCAAGCTTTTATGGAAGGAGAAACTCCTAGCCGTGTTTAAAAAGAAAAATTTATTGTAGTATTTCTGTGATGTAATCTCAGGTAATAAAGCTGGTATAGTTAAATATAACTTGCACTTGGCATGCGTGTTTTGTAACACCTGACAATTTATCTAAACTAATGAAGCTTAAATAGAAGATTTTTTTTGTCCGTTTTTAAGGTGGACAGAAAATTAGCGGGGTTTAGTGGCAAATTTTTCTGGCACTATGTTGCTTTTCTTTTGACATAGCTTTTCTGTTACTACAGAATGGATTATCCATCATAGCATCGGGAAGTGATTAGGTTGTCTCTACTGGAAAGCCTTGGTAGAGTGAGATGTAAGAAGCAGTATTGGAGAGGGTAAAACCAATGACTAATCATGAAGTGCATCGGTGAGGGGCAGCAGATAAAATTAAAAAGCGTCAAAGTTTAATACAGTGCTTTGAAATACAAAGTTATGGTACTAACTGCAAGAGCACGTTACTGAAGCAATCAGTTTAATCTTAAAGCAAGTTTATATATAGGAAGCAGGTACATTATTGCACTAACTGGAATTGCAAAGAGTGTTAATCTCCATCTTTCTTTGCCTGAAAACTGCTCATTGTCCTGTCTTTGTCCTGGCACTGTTGTCAGCCTCAGGTGATGAGATTTTACCAAATAACTTGGGTCCCTCATTTATTAGATGTGTTTAACTTTCCTGGGTTGTTTTCTTAAGGTGTGTTACCTGGTATCAGTCAGACATACCCTGAGGCTTTTTCCCTCCTTTGATAATAATTATCTGTAGAACGTGATGCTGGATTTAATATTTTGGGGATGTTTGAGTGTATTAAAATAGGTGATGGGGGGAGCAATATACAGACTGAGAATTTTCTTTCATTATTTGTATATTAGTGTGGAGCCTGCTTTAGACAACAGTCCACAGATTTTTCTCAATTTCCCTATAATGTGTTTTTCCTCAGGTTATAGCCATATGTTTAATGTTTAAATTATTAAGCTGGGTTAATAGATGGAAACTAGAAACAACCAGTAATGGTGGATTTTTTTCTGGTTCCTTAGCTCAAACCTAAATCGAAGTATTCAGCTTTTGAGCATCTATTGATATGCGTATGATATGAATGATGATTTAATATCATTTGGTGCATTGAAGATGAGAAATAGTGCATCTAATATATGAAACACATTCTTTTTCTTCCTGTTCAGAAGCTGAATGAGTTAATACAAGGAAATACATTAAATATGTTTTAGTTATTTTGAGCTGGAAGTAGTTCTCTTGGTCAGGGATTGCGTAGTAAAAATTATCTGCCTGAGATAAATAGAGTTTATTTTTCTTGTTATTTTTAATGAGTTCTGAGTGGTCGCTGTCGTTCACTCACTGAGTCACCCTTGACTCTGGGTCATTCGTTGGGAAAAAATGTGCCTTCTGACATGTGCTTGGACAAAACTTTAAAGTGAACTTAAATGACCCCAGAGCCAAAATTTGAAGTTCGAACTATCGAGTGCAGAGGATGAATTCACTGCCAATGAGGTAGATTTAAGACTACCTGATAAGATTATTTTGAAAGTAAATCTATTCTGCTCACAACAAATACTAGTGATTTATTCAGCTATTTATTTATTGAAAAATTTGTACATAGTTCATGAGTGGAATGAAGTATTGGGCACTCTGTTGGTTTTTTTTTGTTGTTTCTTTGTTTTTTTTTAAAGTATATGTTTGTGAAATATTCATAATTTTGTTCTGACCGTAGCGCATATAAATTACCTGTTTCCTAACTCAGGTCAGACAGCTACTGCAGAGGTAGTATAATCTAGAAGTTGAAACATAACAAAAGGGAATCATATCTAAGCTTTAAGTTTCTACGTTTGTGAATGTGAGTGACTACACAGCTTCATAGTTAATAGACAATGTAGTCTAATTTCTGTTTAACAGGGTATGTTGTTTGTGTAGCTGGATATACAGTCAACACAACTCTGATCCCAAAGCTCGTAATGCAAATGTGTTTACCAGTTAAGACAAGAATTGCTTGAATGCTCAAAGCAGATTTTTACTAGCTTTATATAAAGCTGTTACTTTTATTTTGATGAGAGGTAGTAGTAAAGGCTATTAATAAACCAGAACTTAAAACTAAGTATGTATTTATTCTAATTTTCTCATTTGAAAAGCAATTTTGTCCTAATTGTGATAGCAATTGCTTTAATTAAAGCATGAGTCATACTATTAACTACTAGTTTGATTTGTCAAAGTTAGTTTTGAATGTGTGTGCATTTCTTAATGCATACACAATTTTAATGGAGCTGAAATGCCTGAGGTGAATTGGTCTGGGAAGAAGGGTTTCATAAGAGATGATCGGTTTTTGTAGGCCCTCTTTGGTTCATTTTTTTTTTTATTCATACCTATGTCGTTTCCAGCTGACCCTCAGTAAGTACTGATTATGTCCTTTGATATATAGTTTTCTTACTCATTCTTAGTGCATTAATTCGAATATTTTTCTTTTTTAACACAGGAAAATATGGGTAGTCAATTTTAGTGTGTTATGTGAATCCGGATTCTAGATGTTTTGTACTGATGCAATTATGTCTTTGGGGAGGAGGGGGTTTCTAATCCAAATTTTGAAATTTTGACTTTTTTTTTTTTAATAGCAACTGTGGCAGCCATGTATTACAGTTACTACATGCTACCTGACGGAACCTACTGCCTCGCACCTCCGCCTCCAGGAATAGATGTTACCACCTACTATAACGCATTGCCTGCAGGGGTGACTGTATCGGGCACTACGGGGGTAGCAACAGTGCCACCACCCCCGGGTACTACACCTCCACCTCCCCCAGAAACAACCGAGAGCAGCAGCGCGGTGACTTCCACCACCACTTCTACAAGGTACCACATGAAATATTTGTCGACAATTTTACTACTTCCTTAGTAATGTTCTTCAGTGTTTCTGTTGCTTCAATCATCGGATTCCACTTTGGTCTTTTTGGTCTTAACTATTATAACGTTTTTGCTTGATGAAATATTAGGAGTTGCTTTAACTGCATAATGACCCAAAGAGCAAACTTCTATTTAGTGTTTACTTGTTAAAACAGGAGCTTGAAAGATATTTATGAGTTTTTGGTTTCTTTTTGTTGTTTTGTTTGTTTGCTGGTTTTCCTTGTAAAAACGATGTACTTCTGATGTTTTCAGCACAATTGCTCCAGTGGTTGCCATTATACCTCCACCACCAGACATCCAGCCTGTTATCGACAAGCTAGCTGAATATGTTGCTAGGAATGGAGTTAAATTTGAAACTAGTGTTCGTGCAAAGAATGATCTTAGGTAAGAGAAGACTTTTAACTTTCATCTTAATAGTTGGTAATAGATAATGGTTTCATTTTAAAATATATTACCAGGACATGCATATCTCCAGAAGAGTTGTATTACCTAACTATCTTCTCTGTATGTGTGTGAAATTCAGAGACCTACAATGTTAAGACATTGTTGCCCAAAACAGTCGATGAAACAATGTCTCTAGAACTGTGCTGTGAATGTATGATAGGCATAAGCTACATTACGTGCAGACATTAAATAGCATTCCCTCTGCAGGAGATGCTTAGATAGTAAATGATTGTACGTGTTATGTTCACGTGCATTTTCACAAACTCGATTTTCTTTCAACAGATTTGAATTTCTGCAGCCATGGCACCAGTATAATGCTTATTATGAATTTAAAAAACAGTTCTTCCTTCAAAAGGAGAGCAGTGACAACTCTCAGGTAGGTGAATATTTGCATATAGGTATACTAAAAATCTGTTTTGAATGGGGAAAAGGAATTGTTGTTTTCTGGCATGTTAATGTGAGACTTTTTTAGTATGGACATTTAAAAAAAAATGGAATTGCTGCTTTAAATTTTTTTTTTTTGCATTTGTTTGGAGTATTTTAACTGTGTGGTTACAAATGGCAACCAGAGTCTCTTCTGACATTCTATGCAAGGGGAGGAAATCTAGAGCTTTCTAGATGTAGAGCTTTCTAGGATTAGGGTTCTCTTCTTGGAAATGCCACGTACAGCTTCTTGGCAGTCCCATCTTCTCATATGTTTTTTATAAAACAGTAGCTAAACTACTTTTCTGATATACTTCTGAGGGAGTTTTTGTTATGGAAGAGGCCATGGCTGACTAAAGCAATAGTGAAGCTTCAGAATATCTCTTCAGTTTCATGCTACCTTCACTCTTTAGTCCAAGATATTGGAAGATGGTATGATTTAACATGCAAAATTGTCCTTTTCTATTGTATTAGAATTTCTTATTTGTAAATCAGGGAGTTAGACTTCATAATAGTTACATAATTATTAAGGATTTGTTAGCATTTATTTTCTGAAGAAAAAAAGTACATAAATGAAAGTGTAATAATAAAGGATTTCTTTTGTGTGCTGAAATGAGTATAGCCAAAAAGCAAGCAGAAACTGAGTTAAGTCCCTACAGGTCTTGTGTAGCCATGCGTACTTTCCTACTGCATGTTTTTTTTGTAGATAATACTTATTTTAATAATGATTTCAATATTTTTTTTTTTACTTTAATAATGTAAGTTTAATCAACTACTGCAATTGATTGCTCTCCATTTGGCCGTTAAAATTAATAGGAGATTGGACTTTTGGCTTCAGTAAATTTAGCCGAAGCCCTAGATTCCTTTGTGGTCTGTGTGTGTTTTCAGGCTTTCGGAAATTATTGCTGTTGATCAGGGAAAAGCTACAGGGAGTAGTGAAAGGATCTCTTCAACACCAGCATTCAGTACTTAACAGAAGCTGGTTGGAAGCAACTAATTTATTGAGAAAGTCTCATTTAAATGTTACATTATTTCATATGATACTCTGATTCACGTTTTAAATATTCTTAATGTTCTACAATATATATCTCAATTTTTGTAGTACAAGTTTAGACCTCACGTAGAATGGTACAGTTATGTAATAGTAGAAGCAATAATTCTTTATGCTTCCAGTAAGCTGTTTGAAACTCTGAAAACATCTGTATTCTGTCAATTAATGCCACAAAAGCCATCAGTGGACCCAGTGTTTCTCCAGCAGAAGATAACAAATCAAACATTTCAACTTATGGTCATTCCAGTAATAACTTGAATTTGTAAAGAAAGCATAATGCAATTGTGGATTAGCAAAAATGTCATGAGCTTTCATTTTGGCACTGTGAATTATTTTTAATGGATCTTACTCTGAACCCAGAAGATCAAGACCTAGAAGAATAGACCTTAATTTTAAAAATATATCCAAGGCCAAAAGTATCATTTTTTAAATCAGCTGTTGGCAAAAGCAGAACAGCTGAAGAATTTATTTTCTTTAGAATCACAGCACATTCTTCTTGCAACATCTGGGTTTACATAAAATAGTTCAGTACTTAAAAGAAGCAAACTTTAGCTTGTGACTGCATGGAATAAGATTGCTGATATACAATTAGCTGTTGGTAATGTGCTTTTTGTAAAGGCTAGAAGAATTGCAGCTCTACAAATACTGCAGCAATGCTGACCTGAATTCCTCAGTTGGTAACCTTGCACTTTTCTATTTGAGAAGGGAGTATCTTCATCTGAAGATGTTCCAGCAGATACTGCCTGTGATACACCGAGTGAAACTCAGTTTGCAGAGGAACATACACCCGAGGATGCGTCTGAATCGAGTGCTAAGGGAGTTCCGGGGACTAAAAAGGATGTTCCTCCTTCTAAAGCTATTAGTGATGGTAAATTGGTGAAAGGTACGTTGGGATTTATTGGACTCCAAGATATTTGTTGGAATAAACTTTTAAAAAAAGGTAGGAAAAGGCATTTGCAGTGTGTAGAAGAAATATTTTAAATAGAAGCATCAAAAGGGGACTGAAATAATTTGATTGCTTTCATGTTTCTTATTTTTGTATCACGTCCTATCAAGTGTTCACTGTCTGACAGATTAATTGCTTTATTTCAGTTTTGCACAAAGCTAAAGGCTGTCAACATTGATCTTAATAGAGTTTTATTTTTGTCATTAAGCCATTTAAAACCTGACTATTACAAATTGCCTATGCGAAAGAAAATTTTTTTTCTGAATAAAAACTGTAATCTTACTGAGACTACACATGAGGAGGAAGTAGGCTAGGCATATTTCTTATTTTCTCCATCTTCATGTGTTGGAAGATAGCCTAGAGAAAAAATCAGTCTTTAAGTAAAATGTTTTTCTTCTAATAGCCTTAGCAGCAACCCAGGATGCACTTTTTTTTATTATTATTTAATTAAAAAATGCAACTCACATCGTATAGATTATGTAATGTAACCAAAGACTTGTTTCATGTCAGCCCTGTTCCTTTAAACTTATTTCAATTTTCTCTATACTGTGGTACAAATTGTTGTTTATTGCAGACAAAATACAGGAGTTGGCTATAAACCAGATGTACCAGATCTTTTTTTTTTTTTTTTTTAAACTTCCTCCAAAGACTTAAAAATCTCATTTATGATTTGTTTGGCTATATGAGAAAGTTGGGAAACCACTGTTGTTATTTGTTATCTTGTAATCCTTGGACTCTTCCTTATCTTTCTTATTTTTAAGCTGGTTTTCTAACCCCAGAATTACAGGATGCAAAGCTTATTTGTCATAAACCTTGGCATGTAAATCAATTTAACTTAAATTTCCTTAATTGAAAGCTTAGAGGATGCATATGCAAAAGGCATTCTGAGAAAGAAAAAAAATATTGCAGCAAACCATATGGCAGTAGATTACAAGATGTACAAGAAGTTCAATCCTTTGTTTTTTAAAGTTGCATTTGGATAAACAGCTAACAGATTAATTCTGTATTTTCCCAAAACTACTTTTCAAAACTATTCCATGGGAATTTCTTTGAGGGGAGAAAGGATTAGTTCAGACTTACATGTGGTAATACATTAGCTATGCTTATTATTTTTGGAAGATCCACTAGTAAAACCTAGCTCGAAATGATCCACTAGCTTGAAATTTCCTTTCTACTGCAGCGTTCTGTTCTCTATATGCAGGCAGTTTTCTTCCTTTGAATGTGATGGGGTTTTTTGTTCGGGAGGGAGCAGCAGCTGCTTGAAAGAAATAGTTGACCACCAATCTTGCCACAGCGAGATTAGCTAAGAAATACTTGTATTTAGTGAAAACTGCTTAGCTTTTGCATTTACTGCTCCTATAATGAAATGCAGTTAATTCCCAAAGTAATTAATTTTCATATAGATGGAAATAAGTCTTTAAGCACTGCTGTGTAAGCCTGACAAATGCTATCATTTTACAAGCTATCAGATTTAGTGTAAAGGAAACATAGGCCAGCATGTGCAATATAGATTCTCAGAAAGCAGCCTTGGCTGAATGCTTGGTGAGGAGAAACCAGGGAAATAGCTGGTGGAGAATATTAAATTGTTTATAGTTAACTTGAGGAAAATGTAATTCCTGAGATGGTTTAGAGTACCTTTTTTCCTCCTTCTACTGAAGTATTAAAAGAGGTTGTAAAGAGCATTTGCTGTCAAGAAAAATAAGGAGAAAAAAAAAAATTCTTTTAGTCCTGTCCTTTTCCGTTGAGTAATTTGCATTATGTTAAGATGACTCAAGTTTTCTTTTTTTCCCCACATCTTATCCTTTCATAGTGTAGCCTTCATTGAGTAATGGATAAAGTTTTTTTTTTTAAAAAAAAAAAAAAAGTCAACCTGCTTTCTGCTGTTGTCTAATGATGTGTAAAATATTATCCATTCATTCACAGCATCATTTGCTCCAATAAGCTTTGCAATCAAGGCCAAGGAAAATGACCTTCTTCCCTTGGAGAAAAACCGTGTTAAATTAGATGATGACAGTGATGAGGAGGAAGAAGAGGGCAAGGAAGGCCAAGAGAATGCTATTACTACTACAAACCATACGCCAGCTGTTACCACTCCTTGTACTGTTAGTGAAGAGAAAAAACCTCAACTTACACAGGAGGAGTTGGAAGCTAAACAAGGTATCCAGTGTTACATTGAAAGCAAATGAAAGATTGACTCCTTCAGGCAAAGAGCAGAATTGTTGCATGAAAAAGTACCAATTCTTGACCTTCTTCTAACAGGAATCCCCTGCAGGCTGCTCCCCACCAGCAACCTTTCCTCCTTATTTTTAACAATGCAGGTTTCATTGCTTGCTCAGCTAAAGTCAAGCTGGATTTGAGTGCTTTCCCATAACGTGTGGTCTCTCTTTGTTTTCTTGTTTTGATTACAGCCTCTGAGTGGACACTCGACTTCTAGTTTCCAGATTGCATCAACACAGTCCAGAAAAAGCATGTCCATTTCTTGTTTTCCTTCACAGAACAATGAAATGCTTCAAGCTATTTTTCAGCCATATAGCCTGCCTGTATGCACTAATATCAACCTTTTTTATGTTTTGTTCCTGTTATAATGCAGTGCTTTTAAGTCTTCGTATGTTTTTTTCAGTTACTGTGTTTATGCATGCAAGGGCAGAAGGGTATGTTGAATGAAGTTTTCTTTTAAAATGATGATGTTTCTCTCCCTTTGCCCCCAAGACAGCTTCCTTTTTAAAATAGTGTAGTCTGTACTAATGCTTCAAGTTGGCTTCTGGAGCTGTGTGTAAATTACTATAGGATGAGATTGACAGCTGCGAGGATAAAAGGTTTTATGTGGTGCCTGAAACAGTGGGAAGCTTTCTGATTCTCTCGGTACAATTCAGTGATGTTTGGCTAATAAAACATTACAACACAAATGCAGTAGCTAAGGCTTTCATGTCGGTTCCTTTAAACTTAAAAAATTCTGTTTAGTCTTTAACACTTATCATCAAACAAATGCCATGTCTATAAATTAAGATGCTTGAAATTTTGTAACTTCAAGCTACTCTGTCCTTGTTATGTCTTTGGATGTAATAGAAGAACTTGTGGGAATTTGGGGACAAGGGTGTTTTTAAAGAAACTTACGTTGCTCAACTAGACCTCATTGTGAACTTTGTATTTGTATCTCAGCAAAACAGAAGCTAGAGGATAGGCTAGCTGCTGCAGCGAGAGAGAAGCTTGCACAAGCCTCCAAAGAATCAAAAGAAAAGCAATTGCAAGCTGAACGCAAAAGGAAAGCTGCACTGTTCTTGCAGACCCTGAAAAATCCTCTTGCAGAAGCAGAAGTTGAGAAGATTGAGGAGAATTCCTTCAGTATTGAGGTAAGCAAGAAATAGGTTTCTCTTTACCATAAAGCTAGCAGTAAACTTATCTATAGAATGTGAATCTGAGAGTATTTTATGAAGTTCTCTGAAGAGAGAGAAGATTTTGCAAATGGAGAGAAATCTGAAGTTAGAAATCTGTTCATCTTTTTCAGTTATCTTGGGTAGTTCTCAAATCTATCAGTTATGGAATTGGTAGAGAAATAAGGTGCATGATACAGTGGTCAGTTACGGAACACAAAACAAGTAAATCAATTTTATGTTTAGTTCAAGATGGATAGTGGAACTGCTAATAATGTTTGACTGCTTGGACTTGTTTCCAAAGGAAATTAAGAGTTATGTTTTTACCATTGTATATTGGATTATTAGCACATATCACCAAGAAAAAAAAGTGGATTTATTATGCTAAAGTAACTTGTAATCAGTTAGCTGGATTGATCAATAGACTGACTGGTAATAGATCTGTAGTTATAAATACAATATCTCTTTGGCTAAAGCCTTTGGAAATCTGCATTAGAAGACTAAAAAATTTTGAGTAGGTAACCTAAAAGAAGGATCTTGGGTTAGGGTTAGTCCTGGTAAAAGTTTATTAAGAGTTCAGCTGGGATAGAAATAGTGAGCATTCACAAAAGCCAGGAGGTGGCAATGTGCGAGTTAAGCACCAAGTCAGGATATCTGTATTCATGCTATAATAAGGTGATGAATGATATCTATACAGAAAAATTCAGACTGCAAGTTTGTGTTCTACAGCAATGTAGACACAGCTACAGTCAAGTTCTCAGCTGCTTCTGTCATAAAGAATGAAGCGTTCAACTATGCACTTAATCACTGTTAGAACAGACTCCAGAAGTAGTGAAATGCTTCTGCTGTCCTCTCGCTCCAGTGAATGGTTTATTTCGACAGTATGTTTGTGATTTTTATTGATGTTTTCAAGACCACTATAAACAGATGGAGAGATGATGTTTCTGGAAGTAATCACTTCCAGCTTGTTGAAAGCTGGAAGAGGTAGAAATCATACAAATAGTGAATTCTGTCCCGCATTTTTAATTGGTGAAGACATGTATTTCCTAGGAATTCCTAGGAATACTCTTTTGCAATTTGTTGAAGTACAAACCTGAAAAACTTTTATTGATCAAAGCCATAGGTTTACTCTTTTGGTACACAGAGATAACTGTTTGAGATAGCTAGGAAATAATGTATTTCACACACGCAAATTTTGTTTTCAACAGAATAACTACAATCCTAAAAGCTTAAATGAAGGATTTGCATTTATTATGTATGCATGTAAAATCCTTCTAGTATTGATCCATTTATACATCATAGCTCAGTACTGGAGCTTTTCAGAAGATTTTGGCAGCAGAGCTACATTATCTGTCCAAGAGTCTCTTTCAATTTTATGTTGTATTATTTTCCATTAAGTTTCTAGTTACTTGACTTCTTCCCAGTCCGTGGAGGAAAATAACTTAGTTTAATGGAGTTTGTTTGTTTGTTTTGTGTTTTGTTGTTGTTTTTTGATTTTTGTTTTTCTTCCCTCCCTTTCTCTTCTAGGTAGTCTCTCCCTTTCTGCCAGGATAGTGGATGCCCTAGGTTATGAAGGGATAGTTTAGCTTAAGAGTGTCACTTTTCTCTATTCTTAGCATCATTTTACCATAAATATATGCCCATCCAGAGTGATTTCATGTATTCTTGCAAAGAGGTTAGTGGTGGGAGTTTTCTGTATTTTCAGTACCTGTAGCAGCACCTCCAACAAGTCTAGACAGTCTCTATTCTTAGTGGAAGAAAAACTCTGTCAAAATCAATTTTCAACAAAGTCACCTTATACTTGCGTCTTCACTGCAATAGCTGTAAACAGCACGTGGGCAAAGTAGGAATGGGATTTGGTGTGGATTGTGTACGGTTTTCTGAAACCTCGGCGTATTCTCAGGGCTTGAAATTCATAAACCACTGGGTTTTGTTGCTGGATCCTACACAAGCCATTAAATTTCCCGTGTGTGTTTATACGTGCTGCAGTCAGGTCCACTTGTGCCTGCTGCAAACCCAAGCATCTTTGGGAAGTAGAATCAGTTTACTAGTTCTAGGAATACAGCACTCCCAGAGAAGCCAGCAGGTTGTTTCTTTTTCCACTGATCAAACTAACTTTCCTCTTTAGCCTCTGGCTGAAGATCAGAAATACTGGTGCTTGAAATAACTTTTCACTAACACTTATCACTTTTTCAATGAGTTTAATGAGAATTTTGAAGCAACCACGTTTTACCACTAGAAATGCTGTGGAAATGCTGTCTTGATAAATGGTTTTATTTATAATTTCAAATATATATTCAAATGTCACTGATGTGACCTTTCTTTTTGAAATAAAACTGACATTTATATTGTGAATATGGGAATACTAGTACCGTGTGAATGCGCAGTGTAAAAGACCATAGTATCTTGGGAAACAAAATATTTCTCCTACCGTTCTCTCTCATTTATGCTATCACTTTTGCTCTCTATATATACACATATATATTTGTTTTGTTTTTAGTTTAGTTTGAAATATGGGTGTATTTTAAGCTGATGTCTTTGTTTAGTGAGTCACCAGTATTGGTTTGCATTATTTTAAAGTTCTGCTATCCACATATGTTTTAATATGTGACCTGTCTGCTGTAAAGCCCTTGTTCTGCTTACGTCTACGTGGTCTTCATAAAGAAGAATTTTTTCATGGAAAAGATAAATGAAAGAATACTGTGGTTTTGTTACCCTCTGTCGTGTGCACAGTCAGATTCTTTGTCACGATACCTAACTCCAATTGTACATAAATGCAGAGCGTGGGTTTGGATTTTTGGTTGGTTGGTTTTTGTTGCTCTTGCTTGTGTTTTTATAACAGTGCTTGAGAACTTTCTCGTAGCAGGTCTGTTTATTCTGAAATTAGGTGGCTCAGTAGATCTGACATTTTGAAAAGTATTTATCTATTTTTATTACTCAGACGATAGGTCTCTGTGCAATCAGTTTGACAACAAGCTGGTAAATCATCAGAATGCTGGAATCAAGAACTACAGCCACTGATAGATGAAAAACTATTTGGGCAGTTTTGCCAGTGGAATTAATTAGGGATATTCCACAAAATGAGGAAAATATAAAAATAATTGTTTTTAAAGGTCCACCAAAAATGTCATCTAGGATATTTGGTTCCTGTTTTGGGGGAAGGGAGCAAGAGGACAAAGAGTCCAGGAAACTAAGATCAATATGTAATGCTCATAAAGGACCTGTAGTGGAATGATTTTTGTCATTTAAAATCTTAGAAATTGGAGTGGTAACTGAGACGTATAATAAAGCATGAAAAGGAGTTGAGCATTTCAATGAGATGTGTAATTCCCATGAGATTACTTTTGCCTAACTAGTAATGCTATTTATATGTGTATACACAGCCTGCATTTTGCTGAAGGCTTCCTTATCACACTCTGTAGAAATGCATTAGACGAGCACGGCTTTTCTGACCTCTGTCAGATTTTCATGATACCAAATGTTTCTTAAAAGAAATGCTGTTACTGGCTGTACGTTTTACCTTTGAACAAAATCGATTCTATTAACTGCGTGTTGAGGACCGTTGATACCATAGGCTATATTGCTTTTATTCTTTTTGTCTTTGTCTGGATCATAAAAATATGCAAATCTGCTTTCTCTATAGCAGATTATTTTTAATATGGTTTCCTGTTTTTTGTTTGTTTGTTTTAAAGTAACATCAAGCAAGAGGAACAGTAGGCTGAAAGATCAGCTTGAGCAATGAAGCAACACAGCTTTTCAGAAAAGGCTTTTCATAGTACTGGCATGCGTTATAACAGTGCAGTTATCCATCAGACCAGTACTTGAAAAATGTTTGGTTGTAGTGACCAAGGACTCAGACCCCAAAAGGGAAATCAGCTTCTAGGAAGGTTGTAATCAGCTTTTGGTAACGTTGTGTCTAGTCAAGTCTCTCCCTTTTTGAAGTCTTGAAGAAAAGTGTAGCATTATCCGTTTGGTGTTTTCATATATAACTCACATAGGCACTTTTATAGCAAGCCAACCAACACATCTTTTAGTTGCAGTGGGTCAATCATCATCAAACAGTTGCGTCATTGACTTATGATAGGGAACAGCTTCTAGTTTTAAGGACTGCAAGGGTTAGGTATTCAGAACTGGAGTTCTGGAGTACTGGATTGAAGAACTTTTTTTAAACAAGCAAATTTCTTCTAAATTATTTCATAATCCAAAATTCAGAATTGCTTCCAAAAGATTTGGAACCAAAATTTTAAGTAGGGGAGATCTCATGTTAAGATGTGACTAGGGGGCAGGGTTTGATTGATTGTTTTTGTTTCTCATACAGTTTTTTTTTCAGTTTAATAAATAATGCTGGCTCTTTGCATCCTGAGTACAGGCTTTACACTTGTTAGGGATACATACAGGCCATACTGACCACTTTTGTGGTTTTAAAATTATGTTTGACTAGTCAAATGCCAGCTAAAAGCAGTGAGGCTTCTCTGCTCGGTCAATGTGAACAAAATTGTTCTTAAATGCATCTGGGAGAAGGAACAGGACCTGGGGCCAGTGCTTCTCCAGCCCCTTGCAGCCAAGCCTCGTGGGAGGAGAATTGGCAAGACTGGGTGTCTTGCTTGTGAACAACTGCATAGTGTTCTTATTAACAGTGTTTGATAACTGTAGCACATTGTAGATATCTTCTGGGATGGAAAACCTAACCTGCTAAATCGTTATTTAATACAAAAAGGTTTAGTAAATACCTGTAGTTCCTTTTATTCCTGCCAAAGGAAGGCCTATGGAGGCCTATTCAAAGAAACTGATATTAAGTGACCATTAAACTTAAGTGATGTAGTGTCTCTCAGAATTGACTGGGCAGGAAATACCTGGCAAAAATAGGAGAAGGGGCCAACAGTAGTGGTTGGCAAGAGAAGGCTTCACATATTCCCTGGAGTACAGTTTGTTTGACTTCAAAGTAGTTGATGTAGTGACAACTGGATTGCGTTTGTAGTACAGTATATTTTTGTATGAGTCATGATTTACCTAATAATACCTTATCTGCGTTTGTAATACAGGCTGTTCTGCTAATCTCATATTGTATGCTGTGTCAGTGATGAGTACTTTGATCTGTATGTAAAAGACAGTTAGTTATACCCAAACTCATAACTATGTAACTCTTACCTTCCAAATGAAATAAGGAGAAAATCTGCACTAGTAATGCTTTAAAAATAGACAAGTGTTTAATTTGAAAGTAATTTTGGTTTGATGACCTGTCTCAAATGTCATCTATAATATAAAGATTCTATAGCACGAGGCAATACTTCTTTTGCCTCTTTCATCTTTTCGCTTCTGAAGATCTGTTTTTGTTCTTTTTGTCAGATGATTCATCCTTATATTTGTCCTGTGTATAACTATTCTTTTTTTCTGCAGAGGATAGAATGTTTACAAGTGAGATAGTTTTAAACCTGCACTATTAAATTTCTAAGATGCTATTCAAGTTTTGCCAACCATAAGAGGGTTATCAACTAGTGCAGATCACGTATATCTTTGATACTCAGTGCTGTAGTTAACCCTAATTTTTTTAGCAATGGAACATTGTGCATCTACAGAAAATGATAAGTGTGTGCAGGTTGCATAAAATATATAAAGACCAATATATGCCTTTTTTTTTTCTCTCCTCTCCTACATTCTCACCTTTGTTTCTGCTTCCCTCTATCTTACTTTGCCCAGTTCAGCTTTCCCTGGTGAAAGCACAAGCCGATAACAACTTCTTTCTGTTGTCAAACACTAAGACAGCAGATTCTTTTAAAGACTTTTGTTCAGCAGTGTTAATTACACACGCAGAAACTTTTCTGTGTGGCCTTGCAACGTGGTGGCGTTAAGTTCTCCCACGTAGTTCTGCAGCCTGCCCAGGCTGGGTTTAGCCCCTTTTGCTAGTGATGTTTCTGTCCGTGACAGCAAGTGGAGTAGGTGCAGAGGGATTCGCCGCTTTTCCTCGCAGCGGATCCTGCGCTGTGGCCTGACAGCTGGAGTCTCGGCTCCCCGTCTCGGCTCCCCGTCTCGGCGGCGCGTCGTGCACATTCGGTTCAGGAGGCGATTGCTTTATCTGTGCTCGCTGTCATCTCACGCTCCAGGACCTACGTGTTCAGCGAGGGGGAGAGTCCCCTCTGCACGGCTCCGCTGCAGCTCTCGCAGCGTGACTCGGTAGTACCCTGCAGCAGCTGGGCTGAGCAGGAGAGAGCCCGTGGCTGCACTTGAGGGAGATGAGCAGAGCAGCTCTGTTCTTCGTCATGCAGAGCCCAGCACTTCCACCAAGCACCTTCCCTGTGCACAGGGATGCGGAACGTTTGGGGCTGTCCGCTGCTTGCTGGAAGCATCCCAGTATTTGTGCTGAAAGTAACATCATCTTCAGTTTATTAACTTCCTTTTTGGCACTGGTATCATAGGTTGTATTTCATGCAGCTAAATGAACCTGGGCGCTGAGAACTGTTGTTTCTTACTTGTGCCTCTTGTTTTCCCTCTTAACTCTACTTCGCCTACAGCTGTTTCCTTTCAAGCTAGGAGAGCTTGCTACTTCAAGGCAAGCCAATGTGTTACATATTCAGTAATGTTCAAAGGGAAGACTAAGGTACTGTATAAAGAGATGAATAACACTGTCAAGGAACAAAAGTAGGCTGCAGTAGTCTCTTAGGATACCTTGGAGTTGGGAGATGAAGTGTCTGGAATGATATATGGATTGTGAAGTTGGTGGAAGTGGAAATGGGCCTCTAGTAAAGCAGTTATCTTGAAATAGGAGCAGCCTTTACATTTAGCTCTGGTGATTGTGTCTATGAAATGTTTAAAATCCTTGAAGCAAACGAGTTTAGCATAGCTTTGTTGGTTGTTCTATAAATACTGTAATAGCCATTATCAGTTAAGGCTCAGAAAGAATCATGGCTCTCCAATACTGGAAGGAAAGCCCATTTCCAATTATTCAAATGTGGCCAACTCTATTGCCTTGACATATTCACAGTAGGGGATGAAAATGAGAGAAAGATCACCAATTTCTAATTTGGTTATTTCACATTTTAATGGATTAGTTTCTATTCTGATCACTGTAAGCATCCTTGTATCAAATGGTGAAGTGTCAGACCAGGCAGAGGGGAAATTATGACATAAAGAAACTGATCTCTCCAGTTGCCTTGAAATGGCAGCTTGGAGAGTGACAGAATTTGAAATATGGAGCGTACCTATAGCGCCTGAGCTGAGTTGTTCTAACCAAGGCATTCAGCAAAATTATCTCAAGTGCAAACTGATAATATGAGAATTTATTGGAGTATCGCTTTGCTTAATTATCTGTAGTCAGTTATTTACTGGATGAATTGAGCAATGACCTAATTTGTCTTTAATAATACTTAGTGATCTTTCCACCTCTTTACATACAAAATATTTATTTTACAGAGCTCAGAAGTACTTTGTATCAACATTGTTATATTTTTACTGGATTTTTTTTGTGTTATTATAATTGAAGTAGCACAATCAGGGAGTAAAGAGGCTTTAGAACTTTAGAATGTCAGTAGTTTCCGATTTTATTTTTAGCTTTATCCCATTTTAAATATAAATGATACATAGATGAGCGGTTGTCTCGTAGTGCCCACTTTTTAGAATGGATTTCTTTACCGAAAGGGAAAAAAAAAAAAAAAAAAGAAAGCTTCAGAATTGCGTTCTAGCTAAGCTAACAGTTTTACCATGTGTATCTTGCATATGTACCACTGAGGGACCGTATAGGCCTCTTAAATGCATCCCAGGGACATGCTTTAAGATGTCAGCCTTATATACCAAATAATATTAAGGCAGCACTGTGAGGATTTAAGGATTTGTGGAAGGTTGTTATTGATTTATCAAATGTTTTCTTAAGATAGACATATTTCTCTTGAGCTTTAGTGAGTCAAAAAAATGTAGGATGAGTATTTATATATTATTTTCCTTACTGTTTCACTTGTTATGCAGCATTTCTACCAAAGCAATACGTAGTACAGCTGGAAAGACTACTGAGCAAGGTATCTTCTAGAAGTTTAGCCCTCCATTTAGTGTAAAGAACTAGAGATCTTCTTGTTGTTTGTACATATAAGACTTTCTCAGATTAAAAATTTGTATGTGTCTTTGAATATAGTTTTGTTTTTTATTTACCTTTAATTGCAGAGCGTCAGTAGTTTACCATGTCCTGTCACTGCGGTAAGAACGTTATCAACTTCAGAAGTTAAACAAGCAGAAAGACCTTCCAGCAGAAGCAAAGATCCTCCTAGAGATGAAGAAAAAGAAAAGAAAAGAAAGAAACATAAGAAAAGATCTCGGACAAGATCTCGATCACCTTCTAAATATCATTCATCATCTAAGTCCAGATCTAGATCACATTCAAAAGCAAAGCATTCACTTCCCACTGCCTATAGAACTGTCAGACATTCAAGGTGGGTTTGGAAATCAAATGTATTCTTTGGAGTTCTGTATGGGCTACTGCTTAGCATATTTCTGCACTTCTTTCATTATGTAAGCTTCCTCATAACCATTACAAAGGGTATTGTCACCTTTAGAATGGTGAATAAATAATGATCAGATGTAAAAGATCTTTTAAAATATCTTTAACAAAGCTATCATTGATTTCTAGTTAACAATGCAAATTTGCACCAGAAAATGTTCTTTCAGCCTGGTCAGTCAAGTACCTCATGGTATAAATGTGGGAGTGTGATTATAATAGGAAGAGAACTTGCTAAGAAGTCTGTGGCTGTTGCTGCAATAAAATAACCTGACAATATCAAGATGAGAGATGAGGAGCCAGGTGACTGAGCAGCAAAATTCAGAAAGGAGCAAAGAAGTTGGGTAGCATGTGAAAAGTTCAATGGTGGGAGAGAGATGACAGGAAAACAAGAAGGGTGAAAAACAAAGTGGAGGAGGGAGAGAGACCAAATAAGAACGTAGCCCAGTGCAGTTAAATATAGAGTTAATCATTAAGGAGATTAAATTCATTATATTAATTCTCTTGATTATAAGATTATATAACGCATATTCTGTTGTTAATACTGTTAATAACATCTGAGATTTGTGTTTCAGTACCTTTAACATTTATTGTCAGTAAAACTTTCAATATCTTGAAGCCCAACCACAGTTGGCAGTGGCTGTGGTCACTAGGGAGGACATTGGAGTAGCATTGCCTGAATCAGGCCACAGGATACCTGCACAGTGTTCAAGCACCTTGTGATTCAAATGCTTTGTGCATATACATGCTGCTACGTTTATCTGATACATTCAAAATCGGATATTCCTTTCCTTTAATGTTTGTGGAGCAATCTATGACTTTAAATGCTTTTTCCTGAGAAAAACAGGCTCTCAGGTATGTTTCAGATATTTGTACCTGTTTCAGCAATGTGCCAAGACTTCTGATCTCTCACTTTCCAAGTTCATTTTTTTGTATATTTAGCAAAGTATCTAAAACTGATACTAGTAAGTGTTAATGATTTAGAACTTGTTCTTTTAAACCACATTTTTAAGTGAACTGAGTAAGGTCTTTGCTGGAGATATTTCTGCTATTCAGAGCTGCAAGAAATTAAGCAAAATCTTGGTGCAGAGGGCTATCGATCATCCTGACACGTTGCTTGTTTGACAGTGTTTGACCTTGATGATGCTGATAATCCATATGTTTTAGGACACATTACAAAATACCACGTGTCATTCCTTCTCTGTGCATAGCAGTGTGTAAAGGGAATGATGCTGCATGAAGTTTTCTATGCTTAACAAATGAATACAAGTCTTTTTAGGGCTAAGGAGATCTTGGAAAAGTCTCCTTGGGTGAATTGCTCATCAGTTCGCTGTCTC
>NW_010586483.1:136376-148421 GCF_000705375.1 Tinamus guttatus
AATCTTTTACTTAATATAATGGCAGTATTGGTTTACCTTAATAGAACTGTGTTACTCTTAAGATTTTTTTTTTGTTATTTGCAAGTATTCTGTTATGTACAAAAGGTGTGTTCCAACCTCCAAATTTCAGTATAGATCAATTATTGATGTTTTAACTTATCCTCTGAAATGGACTGAAAAGCAAAAGTTATAATTTTCCCTTTCTTTAGTAATTACTGCTACAGAACGTGTTAATGAAGTAACTTAGAATAACAAGATCTTTTTTTTTTAATAAACAGATTTTCATAACTTTTCCATTAGGTTTGAAATACCTGCACAATGAAAACACTATATTTTGGATTTTAAACTATTTCAACTATTATACTTAAAAGGGACTAGCAGAAGAGGAGCTATATGTGTTTCAGAATTTCTCATTAGAATAGCTGCAGTTGTAAATTAATGGATAATAAAGTGTGTTGATGACTAGGTATCACATAGCCTGTATTCAGGCAATATTCTTAAAACATTAGATATTGTGGTGTCTCCATATGCGCATGTGTTGGACTTCTATTTAAAACACTTGGTAGTCAGTAGTTAATTGTGAAAGTCATTAAAGTAGTACTAGATTAAAAATAAATAGTAACCATATAACTTATTGTAACAAGTGTATAGGGATAGATGTGAGAAGCAAAGTTAAATGTAGAACTTTCCTGTAAGTTTCTGTGCTGTATTTGTACAAGTGACATTTATGGGTGTTTTTTTTTTTTAACAATCTCTTTGGCTTATGTATTTATTTTCAAAATAGATTTTGTGTTTATAAATCCTACAAGTGGATGTTGCAATATACCTCTGTATGTTGTTTACATGAGTAGTTTATCATTTGCTTTTAAACTGTTAAAGGTTTAGAGGCTCTGTTTCATTTAAAAGTCTTTTTTTTGTATTTGTGCATTTAAAAATACATTTTCTGTTGTTTTTTCAGTAGTATTTAACTTAAAATTGCTGTTCTGATGGCATCAAATTGATTGAAAGATTTTTTTGGATATTCTTCTTTTTAGATTGCAACCAAATCTACTCTACAGAAACAAATTAAAATAATGTGTAGTTCCTGAGTAAGGAACCCAGATGCATCAGTTTTATTGGAGCATATAGTCTGCCAAGAGCATTTCCCCTATGTAAATGCATGTTACTTTTTCTTCCAAAATTAATCTCATCAAATTCTTGACGTACTGTGATGTTAATTCTGAACCGTTATGACAGATGTAAACTTAAAAATCAAGGATAGTAGTAAGGCATGTCCAGCAGCACCATAAGGTGTTACAGCGTGGCTTGCTGTGGAAGTGTTAGTCCCAAAGAGATAATGAGCAATTACAACTTAGTAATTAATGCCAAGCATGAGGCAAACTTGTTAAATCTGTCTTGAAAAACAAAGAGCCTTTGGTACCTTTTCAATCACTTGTAGTTAGTACTTCATTGGTGCCTTTTTTCTAATTAACTTTTAAGCACTGAAGCAGATTTGTATCTGCTGAGTGCTTTTTACAAGTGTAGTCTGTCAGTCACTGGTGTTGTAGCTGAGGGGTTTGGGATTTGGCAGTGGGTGGACAGGAAGTGTCAATAATGACCATGTTAATGTCCATCTTCATTTGTGTCAAATAGGAAGCACGTGGTGTGAGTTAATTCTGTACTGTACGTGTGTGTGTGTGTGTGTGCGAGGAGAGAGGATCAGATGCAGAGGAGCTCATTATCTGTTATATGATTTAGGGATTTGGTCAGATGATGTTTGGGTGTTCAATTTTAAAATAGAATAGAGGGCCTATTATTAAATTCAGTTTGATCCTTCTTTATACTGTCTGTCAATGGAGCTGTGCTAAGTCATGTGTATTGTTTATCTGGTTAATGAGTCACAGATGGTGGGATGCTTTATTAGTCGGCTACTTTTTGAGTGAGTTTGGATAAAACTTAAGCATATCTGTGTGTGTGCCTCAATTTCCTGAGTTTAAGACCCTTGAAAGTAGCTGTTGTTTGTAAAAGCAGGTATCTTGATTTTCTCCTTTCAAATCTGTTTTCTTACTGCTGAGGCAATGTCTATCCATGCAGTTTCTGTTCCTGTATTGTAATGAGACATGCCAAGCTTTGCAACACTCCAAGCTTTTGGGACCCTACTAAACACAAGTGATATTAACGTCATTTAAAGGAATAGAGCGTCTTATGAAATAACAATTAGTCTAATTAATGGTGGATGTATCACAGTAAAACTGCTAAGTTGTTTTTAATTGTGTAAAGTTAATGGCCAAGTTTCTTAACATTAGTAATTGGAAGAATGTTGTAGAACCAAAAAAAAAAAAAAAATCATCTCCACTTCATAAAAATGAAGCTAATGCGTTTTTCTTTCTGATTGTTTGGACTTTTTTAGGCTGGTCCATATAGGCATGTTTCACTAAGGTTCAGCTTTTGGTTAAGGGCCTGAGCCTTTACAGGATTCTAGCTAATTCCAAAACTAGCACATTTTATTCTGAATGTGAAGTGTGTGCCTCCGTATCACAGACTCACAGCATCCACAGGGACACTGAGCATGGAACCGAGTCTGAGCAGCTCATCAATGGCAGCAGCAACAGAGCGAGAAAATTATCAGTCAGCTTCGACAACGAAAAGATTTGACTGCTGGAGCTCTTTTGAGGGAAATCCTGGTAAAATGTCAAGGTGTCTGACTGACCTCCAACTTTATGATCTGTTTTTTGTTTTTGTTTTTTAATTTTTCTTCTTTTTTAATCCTTCTGAAGGGCCTGGTAAAGATCAGATTTCTAAGCGAAAAAGGAGTTAACTTGCAAAACTTACCTGCCGTTGTGATTTATTTTATTTTCAGTAGGTCTGTTCTATTATAAGTGTAAGAGAAATGGTGCAAGTGTGTGTGGTGTGTGTATGCATGTATAAACATATACTTATCTATGTGGTGTGAGTCTGCAGTGATTCACAAATGCTTCTCTTTAGTCGACACAAATTAGGTATTTTTAAGAAGGTGAATGCTTGATATATGTAAAGTGCCTGCAATACAAAAATTGGAAGGGCTTTGAAGTAAGTAAATTTCTAAAGCAAAATGATCAGAATTATGTATTTCAGTGGGGTCAAAACTATTGCTATCAAGAATTCGGGAGGGACTAGGGGTTTATTTTTTCTTTCGTTTTCTTTCAAGCAGGGTCCCTGTCTTGTTCCCTTCTCGCTCTTATCCCCTCCTTCCCTCTGACCTTCAGGATTTTTCCCGTTGCATTGATTTTGTTACTAAAAGTTACTCAGGTTTTACTTGTGCATCTACTTAATTTCAAATCACAGAGGAAAAAGCCTAAACTGTTTAAACTGATGTCTGATCTTAACTGGGCATCCATTCTCTCTCTCTTTCTCTCTCTCTCTCTCTCTCTGTCTCTGTCTCTCTCGATATATCCCTAGAAAATGTATTTCAAGTGAAACGCCTGGCAGAGCTGGTTATGGGTTGGTAGTCACTTGTACAGGTGACAATCTTGACTACATTACAATAATTCTGCAACATTGGAGACAAAACTTCCCAGACTTGTCAGTGTTAGAGATGCCCTGAAAACAAAAATTTCTCTTTGATGGAGCAATTCTGAGAATGTACTGCTAATTTGGGACGACAAGGTCAGGCCTGGCAATAGGGCTTGAAACCAAATTGGAGTTGTGCATGCCAACACAGTAACAGCAAACGCTGTTGCTACAAAAGGTGACTGACTGCACTAAAGCAAAACCTTGTTGCCTACTAATTTACAAGTTGATGTTAGCACACAATGCCAACTGCTTCTTCCCTTGTTGGAAGTGAAAAGCAAGGGATAACTACCTCCTAAATGTATCGGATTGGAAATTCTTATGCAACTGACAAGTCTTGGACACTAAATCCCACACTGATGTCAAATAGGCATTTGGTGCTATATTTGGGTTTGGTGACAGCAGAATTCCACTGAAATAGAAGTAATGAAATAAATAGCGTAAGTAACAAAAAGTTAACTATTTAATGTGTTCTTTCTCCCATTTAGGTCAAGGTCAAGGTCGCCTAGGAGAAGAGCTCACACGCCAGAAAGGCGGCGAGAGGAAAGGAGCGTTCCGACGGCGTATCGCATTAGCAATAGTCCTGGAATTAGCAGGAAACGCACACGCTCCAGGTGAGGGTACCCAGTCCTGGGGAGCCTTATCTGCCAGCCTGGGAAAGGGCTTGAAACATGCACACGTTTGCAGAAGTAAAGTATCTGCAAAGTGTGTGCCCCAAAGCCTTGTCTTTTGCACCTCTAATTGCAGTGTGGAAGCAAGTGCCAATCATTCCTGTGCACACGTACATGTGCACATCCAGTGCGCGTGTAACTGAGCACGTGGAGGTTATTAAGGGAGGCATACAGAATTTTTCACATTGCATGAAGATTGCTTAATGTGCTTCTCCATATCTCATGTGGAATAAGAAGCAAAGAGCTCGTTTTCATGATTTTTAAGAATACTCTTTTGTTTTTTAAAGCTAACTTGAAATCGCTGTCAGCCTCTAATTGATACGTGGTATATAAACGACAGCTTCAATATACTTTGAGGAGCTTTTGTGTTCATCAACTTGAGATAATAGAAGCTTGTGTACAATTCACCTCGCAAATCTGTTTAAGCAGAAAATATTCAGAAGCTTAAAATGTTTTTTTTTCTCTATAAAGGCAAGAATTTTTCATATCCCTGTGTTATTTTTTGAGTTCAGAGATCTGTGTCAGTTGCTTGACCGTTCAGCAATTTGTTGTGAATTACTTTTTATGATTTATTGTGAAACAAACTAGATTCTTCTTTAAACAATGTTGTTTGTATAGACAAATTTAAAACTTCTGTTAGACATCCAACAGAAAACAGTGCTATTTCTTCCATCTACCTTTTTTGCATTTACTGCTGTATTTTATTGTGCGTTGTTCTGGAGTTAAACATAGATGAGGATATATTGCATCTCTGATTGCAGAAAGCCAGCTGTTTTAGTACTCTTAGCACTGACTTATTAATTTTTCAAGTGAAATGGAGATGCTGTGATGGACCAGTTTTCACAGTCTTCAGTTGCAGAGTGCGTTTTCGACAGTGCTGTAATGGAAGGAAGCTTTGGGTGCAGGCTCTGTTTTAAGCTAGTTTACTTGGCCTTTCTGTGAGTGAGTAGCGTGTATTTGGCCTGAGAGCAGGTATGAATTTTGTTTGACAGCAGTCAGCTGAGCGGTTATACTAAGAAATAGGACACCTTAAAAATCCAGCAGTTTCAAAGGACTGGAAAGTACCCTAGAATTAATAAATAGTCCTGCGTTTGAATCTGACTAATCTCCAAAGCAAGTTATTGGTAATGCCCAACAGGTCAACCCACCTCTTTACTGTGAGGGTGGCTGAGTGGCCGAGCACTGGAATGGGTTGCCCGGAGAGGCTGTGGAGTCTCCGTCCTTGGAGATCCTCAACAGCCAAGCGGGCGCCGTCCTGGGCACCCAGCTCTAGGTGACCTTGCTTGAGCTTGAGCAGGTTTTGGCCCAGATGAGCCCCAGAGGTCTCTTCCAAACCCCCAACTATTCTGTGATTTTACAGTTTTAGATTTTGAATGTTAACTTCTATATAAAAAATCAGATTTTCACATGATAAATTCTGAGCGTCAGAGATGGTATTTATATGTAAATTCATTGTGTTGTAACATAGTTTTATATTGCACATATATTCCATAGTTTGTTCATTTGTCGGCTAGGAATATTATAGAGGACATAGGCTCATAATACATCAACTCTCTCACATTGTTCAGGAAGGGACTTTCCTCTTTCACAGTTATTTTGCAAGTCTCCAATGACTTTTCTCTGTCTTCCTTTGAACTAAAAATATGAAAAAGTAATTTCTGTGTATCTATAAAGCAATATTCAGGTAAGGAGCTCAGGAACCTCAACTTAGCCCAGTATTAGGTTGCCAAACCTAATGTGACTTAAAAAGGGCTGCTGAGTATTTTATGTGAACATCAAAGTGCAGTTTGTGCTCAGTGCATGAGAAATATCATGTGGAAGAGGGTTACATTTAGAAACGTCAAGAGCTTCCACCCAGCTAGTTTAATTCTGCTTTATATCTCCTTCAATAAATTATTTCCTTCTCACAGGAGTCCCCATGAAAAAAAGAAGAAGAGGCGGTCTAGATCACGTACCAAGTCCAAAGCTAGGTCTCCTTCACCACCTGCGTCACCAGGCAAACCATCCACACACAAAAATTCTGTACATTCAACTAGTGTCTCTCCTGTGGAGAGTAGGGAATCCAGCCAGGAACGCTCCAGGTAATGCATTTTCTTTCTGTAATATGGCAGTGCTGACATCTCTTGGCCATGCTTGTATCTTTTGACCTAACCTGTATGATGAGAAGGTTATCTATATGTAAATATATATGCGTGTGTATGTGTGTGTTTAGGGTATTTAGTTCTTTTTCTTTCGTTTTAAAAGTAGAAGACACTGGTAGGACAGGCACTGTGCATCAGAGTCTAATGAAGACGTTGCATCTGTTATCTGCTGAAGTTTTTATGCAATCCAGTGAAACTTCAGGATTACATTTCAAAAACTGGAAGACTTCTAACATTACGTATGCTATCCCTACTATTTTAACAGGAAAAATGGAGAAATTTTGTCAAAAATGTTTCCGTTACCTCTGAGGTGAAACATGATTATTTAGTATGGAAGACAGGAGTTCAAGGAGTTCAAACATCTTGACATACTCATAAAGCAAAACTTGCACTGAACGTTCTACTGCTTAATTCTAAGTTAGCAATTGGTAACTAAATATGTTAACTGAAGTAGAATTTTAAGGGATTGCTTTAAATTGTAATGTGTTTGAGGGATTCAGAATTAATTATTTCCTTTAAATACAATACTTCTATTGAAAATCCCTAGCCTGCTATTCATATTTCTCTATGATACCAGTTGCATGAGTAATTCTTCTAAATATGACTTACAGTGGCTTCCAGTAGAATGAGGAGACTGTTGACTAATATAATGCGTCTTGTACCATAAAGCCCCAAATCACGATGCTCAATGAAATGAATCTTGAAAGCATATACCGTGCATTTCTAATTTTGGTTTTATCTTTTTTTAGGGGAGTTTCTCAGGAAAAAGATGGCCAGATCTCTTCAGCGATTGTTTCTTCAGTGCAGAGTAAAATCACTCAGGTACAAGCAAATCCAGAACATCTTGCCTAATTAAGTCTTTCCGTCATGTAGTATTCTGCATTTGATATCTTGTACAATTGTGAGCTTTGCATAGGATGTAGAGATGTGCTCATTGTCATTCTTAATCCGTTTGTTTATCAAAAAAAAATTCTCTAGCTGTTGTCTTTTCAAGTGTCACCAAACCTCTAAAGGTCAAGCTCTGTTTAATGCACTGTTAAGAAAGTTCACCTTCTGCAGGAACAATCCATCAGTTGCCAACAGCAGGTATTATTGAGAGCCGTTCTTGCCAGGTAGTATTCCTGACTTATTTCGTGGAAGGAAGAATGAAGGAGAATCACCTTTGCAGAGGTTAGGTTTGTAGGGCTGGCAACAGAGGAAAAATCTGTTGTCTTGTAAGCTAAAGCAAGTATGCTTTGCCTTGAGCAGTATCTTCAAGTCAGTGATTTTACCCTTGTTGCTGTTTACATATGTGAACTTTTGTTGCTATGATTGTGTTGATATATTCTGTACTTGCTGTGAATCACTGCATGACTACCTGTGAGTAATAGTATTAAGTGTAAGGCTCGGTGTGGTGTGCAGTGAACTACAGGCATTTGGGTTCCCTAACAAACATTACTGGTACGTATATTTCTTGTATTGGATGTTCTTTCTGGCACAACATCTGCAAGCTGGTAGTGGTCTGCTTGCTGAAAATGCAGATGTAAGAGAAGGAAAGATTAATATGCGACTGAATTGGAATTCAGCTTAAAATGTCCATGACCAGCATCTTCCAAAATGTGTTAAAACATTTTACTTAGCAAGATTGTTTTGCTGCCAGTTTCCTAGCTTCCTCTGGCCAACTTCTGTATGTTTTCTCATTCAAATTACCCCATCTATAACATGGGAGTGATGATGCTGAATTACCATGGAAGTGTTTTGAGAGCTTCAGGTGAAAATTGTTCAGTAAGAACCAGGTATTTTAATCAACCTATGTTGCATTTATAAAGAAATATTTTAAAGTAATTTGTAACTCATTACTGACAAATATTTTTGTGTTATTCTTTGCAGCCCAATTTTCTGATGCCATTTACATGAAATTTCATTTGTTATTATAATACTGTTGCCACTGAGTGCTCAGACATATTTGAGAGTTGCTATTTTGTTTCACCACAGTCTTGTGTTTCAGTCTCTCCGGTGTACATAGAAACCCCATAGCACTGTAAAATTTGTTTCAACTTTAAATGCCTTTTGACCACAATATTTGTAACTTTTTTTTTGAGATTTTTCAGTTATGACACTGAGTATTCTATGTGACTAGAGCATAAGGTAGCAGTTTCATTCAGCTCTTGGCTATCACATGCTTCAGCTCTTTAAAGCCCGTGCAAGTCTAATCGTTTTCCTCTTATTTTCTGCAGGATCTTATGGCCAAAGTGAGAGCAATGCTTGCAGCTTCCAAAAACATACAAACCAGTGCCTCCTGAGACCCATTGAACTGACCATGGAGAAATTGTGGGGGAAAAAATACATAAAAACTGCCTCATCTCAAATGTACAGCTGAGCTTAGCTCACTTGGTTCACAACTCCCTTGTGTAATATTATCAGAACTTAAGGAGCTAAAACCTACCTTTCTGTACAGAACTGTCTCCTGGGAATTTCATTGAATTTTTTTCAGACAGAATCTCTTTGGAAAGTTCTTGTTTTTTTGTAAATTGATTTTTTTGACTAATTCTTCAGTAACATTTTATGATCAGCAGTCTATATGTGTATATTTGTAAATATCATGTTTCTGTGATAAGGTATTACACAATAATAAAGAAGGAAACGCCTTTCATTAGCTACAGAGTTCTTGTGGAGTCTTTAATTAATTAACTTCTGTTAAAATTTCCGTATGTTCTTTAATACCTTATTCTTTTAAAGTAGCAAATAGATGCCTGAGGGAGCAGTTTGAGCAGAGAAACACTACATCTTCCTTTGTGGACACAGTGATCTAAGGATGCAGGTTTGGGCATGTTAGTTGTGAACAGTTTTCTGCACAGGACCATAATTTTCTGTCCATCATTTAGCATGGACTGTGAGCCTTCATTTGAGGTGCTGACCCTCTGAATTCAGCAACTAGTAGTCAGTAGCTTCTTTTTTATGTCTCTCTTCTCTCTAGCTATCTAGAGAAGCAAGTATATTTTGTGGTCATTCAGCAGACATACTTAAAAGAAATTTAGCATTCTTCTAAATAAGTATATTTCATACTTTGGAGGAAGATTGTAACTAGCTTATATGAATTTCTGACAGATACCAGTTAATGCTTTTCAGAAGGCTTGTGAACTCGGTATATTTCAGTGCATTTCGGTGCATTTATTATGCATTCTGTGAGTACAGTGAGATTTTAATTATTTTTTATGAAAATGATCTGAAAGGTAGCTTGAAAGCAAGTATATAAAAAAGCAATCTCTGAAAATAAGATTAAAATTAAAGAATCCTCCAGTGTTCTCGCAAGTAGGGCAAAATTTGTGATCTTTACTTACTGTTATGTAAATCTTCTAAAACTGGTGGTTGTGAATCTGGCTTACAGGGGTTAAGACTACAGAAAGGAAGAAAATCTTGAGGAATGTTCAGAGTAATGGATATTACAGTCAGCAAAAGGAGGCTGTTCTGCACAATATGTACGTTTAGGTGATAGGTTAATGATGCCATAGAACTCTGCCTTTTTATATTTTTTCCCCTTGATTTTTAATGAGGGCTGATGTTTTAGAAATGGCCAAGTTGAATTCGTAATCTTTGTTTTAAAGAAAAATCTCGCTAAATACCATTGCAACACAAAAGGAGCATGGAAATGGTTCCCCAGGCTTGCTTGAACTGTGAGGTTTTATTGTAGTCTGTGTATTCAAAGACAGGCCTCATTGGCAGTTTTCTGGTTTCATAAAGAATGGAGTTTTAATGACCTTGGAAAAATCTCCATGGCCTGTATCTCCATGGATCGTGATGGCAGCGCCTCACCTTCGAATGTGAAGTCTGGTAGAGGTCAGGTGAAGAGATTCAGATTAGAGAACTGCATGTAGTCAATATTATTCACTAATTAGTACGTCAGCTTCATAGAACTGCACAGTTAACTCCAGTGCAGAAATCTTCTGTTTCAAATGAAGTGTAACAGCCCTCCCCACCACCACTGCTATGATTCAAATATGGGGTAACATGGTCAGAACTGCAGTCGAAGTCACTTGCTGGTGCTTTGTGCCTGGAATGATAGAATGATACTTGAACTGTGTTTCGTTTTCATTTTTGACTGGTAATAATTGTAAGGACTGGCAATCCCTAAAATAATGTACTGTGCAGTGTGTGGTGCAGAGAAATTTTATTGGCCCCATAAGCTGTGATGAGAGAGAGTCACCTAATCAGTAATATATATTGATATTATCCACCGTTTACCTAAAGCTTTTACTTGTAAAGACTTGTTGTATTAGCATTAAAATCCTTTTGGACCTGTGCAAAGGCAATAGCATTTTCTCTCTCATGGTGATGAAAATGCTAGTAAAAAAAGAGATAAACAAGGATGTAAAGTAAGTTTTGTGGACAACTGTTATAAATTGTTGTGCAGTGTTGAATTTATGGAAGTTTTATCTTTTGCCTCAAAAATGGAGCCAGAAATCTCACCGTGGTTAAATAATTGGCAGCTACGTCCAGCTGTTCGTCATGAAATACAAGAAAAAGCCCAGCTCTGATATAACAGTCCGGGCAGCTTGTTATGCTGCTGCTTTACAGACTTGCTCCCTTTAAGAAGGTTGTTGCTTTAATGACTTCTTAAAATATTTTCTTCCCTTTTCCCCTTTGTGGTATGAAGGGAGATGGAGTGTTTAGCTGCAGGAAAATTTAGATTAAATTGCATTTTTATACACTTTTTATTGTTTACTAAGGCTTGTTTGCATTTTAGCACACTCTCATGGGTGAGACTATTCTGCAGGATTTAAAAATTACTGGTGTTTTTGCTGTTGTTTTTTCTTCTTTATTTCTCTCTATTCTTTCCCACCAGAATGGGCGTTTCCACTGTATTTAATACAAGACTTTGGGCCGCCTTGCCAGTATAATTCCTCTATATGTATTTCCATTTAGAAATCGATTCTCCTCATTTTGTCCAAGTCTTCGCAGACATTAGCTGTGCTGTAACTGCTGTAAATACAGCATGGACCTTTAGCTATAATAAGCAGTGTGGTTTCTGGTGTCTGATATATCAGGAGAATATACAACTGAATATCAGGCAAGGGCTTTAAGAACTTTGAAGTGGAAAAATTTCCCATTTCTCTTTCCGGGGTGTGGAAATGTCAAGAGAGTAACTTAAACTTGATCAGCTTTGGGAATCCACCCATCTGAGTGTATTCTTGGTAGTTAAAAGTTGGATTCATAATGGCTTTCATTTCTTTTAAAAGTACACTTAAATGCATTAAACAGCCTCATAATTAGCTGTTCAGATGGCTGGTGAGTAATAATAAAACAAAGTATTTGGGGTTCTTAGTGTGTGTATATACAGATTGGTGCAGTCATCAAGCATTTGCTTGACAAGGGTTATTTTGGAGCACACACTTCCTCACTAATTAAACTTCTTACATTAGAGATAACTGAGAACAATTCTCCATTTATTGATGGGAGAAGAAATGATAACATTTCAAATTCATGTTTTCTTGGGTGTAAGGCAATGCCTGATATCCTATCTGAAGAATTTTGTTGCAAAATCTTATTTAATTGCCTTCTACTCAATTAAGTTTATCATATACTCCTCTTGTCCCATCCTTGCCCCGGAAATAATTATATGAAGCCAAAAATCATAGAATGCTCAAGGTTGGAAGGGACCTCTAGGGATCATCTAGTCCAGCCCCCTGCACACGCAGGGTCACCTAGAGCACGTGGCACAGGACTGC
>NW_010586486.1:15054-42947 GCF_000705375.1 Tinamus guttatus
TCAGCACTGTATTTGCCTCCAGGTTGCTTACTTGCTTCCTTTAACTCATCCCTGCCAAAGAGAACTGCCTCCTCACCTCTCCTGGGGAGCTATTCCTTGGCTTCTCTCAGAAAAATTATACAAGAATCTGTTTAAACCAGCTGTGAAAGGGTCCTGAATTGTCCAGATATTTAGAGGTTAACCCACCTGTACCTTATCTTTACAGTGAACACACCAAAATCACTCAGGCAGCTGTAAATTTATAAGGTTATATTTAGGTTTAGCAAAACTAGGAGAAACTTTCTTTTCCTTTCTATTAAAGAAACCTAGGCTTTTATGAGTGACAACTTAATGATATAGCAGGCCTTTTAAGCAGATCTCCCTTTTGCTTACACTGTTTTTGTCCCAGTCAAACAACATTTAGGGCCTTTGGGGTTGCAGCAGGCTCCGCACTGGCTAAATATTCCTGAGAAATTTGAGCTAGTTGCTGCCCCAAAGGCTGGACTTGCTTCTCTCTGATGTTTTCACTCATCTGCTCCTTCTTTTGTACTAGCCCTTGAGCTTGCCTGGCACCCTCTGCTTTTTGAAGCATCATGAAATAGTGCTTTTGGTGGCTGTAAGCTGTTAGATTTTACCAGTTGCCTTGCACAACCTCACTCCCAGGGCCTATGGTTCACGAAGAAACTGTCTGTCACTTCAAAGGCTCATCTCTGTCATGTCCCTGGTTCCTGCAGGCATCTCCGGGTGCTTGTCTTGTTGCAGGCTTCCTGCCTGCTGGTTTACTGCGCTCCATGCTCCAAAGAGCCTTCTCAGCTCAGGCCTCTTCTTTGCCCAGAGCCAGCAGGCACAACTAGGCAAATGGCAACTCGCCAGCTCTACCACTGGGACAGGAGAGGGCTGACACTGTGTACTGCAAGCACATTGATGGACAGCACTAGTCAGAGAATGGCAGCAACCAGGATCAGCTGTTGATGTGCTAGACGTGGTAGCTTCCTTCCGTGGGGAAAGTGGGCCCATTTATGTAAAAGGAGCTTTAGTCCCAAAATCTAGTGACAGTCATTAGCAGGTTTATTTCCTTCCTACTGATAGTTTCAGCAAGAAACAGCTTGCTAGCAAAGGTAATCATTCAAATTTTGAAAAAATAATAGTGGCAATTTAAACAGATGTTAATAGCATACTTTTTCAGTATTTAATTTTTTTTTTTTTGCTGGCCACCCACTGCCCATAAATACTTTCATCAGATAATATTAAGAACTTCAAAGTCACAGTTGTCTTCAACTGCAACATTTCTCATTCTGTTGTGCTTTGAATCCTGGGATGAGTACTCCACAGCTTTATGAGCGGGAAAGATATATTCCATTCTGTGAGCAAGATATTCTGATAAATGGTGTGTAGAGGTAAAAATAGCTGTCATTTAAGTAGCTTTTGGGCAATGAAAATGAAGTGAGAATTTGACCTTGTGTTTTGCAGATATTCCATCTTATGATGCTAGTTCCTTTAAGCAAATAGTATAACATCCTAGGGAAAAATGATCCTGATGTGGCAGGACCTAAGCAGTTGAAATATGCATATACCTGCATCAATTTTTCCCTACCTGCAGAAGTTTTTCTGCTGCGCATGAAACAGAAGCCTAGCATATCCACCTTGTGCATTTAACAAGGAAAAAAAAAGGAGAGAAGAGAAGGAGAAGGAAAAGATAAGAAAAGAAAAGAAAAGAAAAGAAAAGAAAAGAAAAGAAAAGAAAAGAAAAGAAAAGAAAAGAAAAGAAAAGAAAAGAAAAGAAAAGAAAAGAAAAGAAAAGAAAAGAAAAGAAAAGAAAAGAAAAGAAAAGAAAAGAAAAGAAAAGAAAAGAAAAGAAAAGAAAAGAAAAGAAAAGAAAAGAAAAAAAGAAAAGAAAAGAAAAGAAAAAAAGAAAAGAAAAGAAAAGAAAAAAAAAAAGAAAAGAAAAGAAAAGAAAAGAAAAGAAAAGAAAAGAAAAGAAAAGAGAAAAGAGAAAAGAGAGGTCAATATTTATGCTGAAATCTAAGAGTAACAGAAAATCATTTTATGTCTTTCTATGTGAAAAGTAGTTATGTGAAAATTTTAGCACTGAATTCTTCCAGGTTTTTAAATAATTCTCATTAATTATTTTTAAAATCCCAAAGAATCAGTTATGGTGTGGTCAGCAATGAACCTCGCTTACCCTTTGTGGAGGAGGATCAGACTAGGAAAAATTTAAAGAAATTGTAGATATGCAAGTATATGGGCCCTTGTGGGTGGGATGTACCCACGTGTGCTGAGGAAATGGCCAATGCCATTGTGAGACCCCTTTTAATTATCTTTAGAAGGTGGTGGCAGCTAAGAGATGTTCTTGAAGCAGATGTCATTACTATCTTCCAGAAGGAAGAACTGGGAAACTACTGGCTAATTAGCCTCAACTCCATCCCTGAGATGGTGCAACTATTCCTTTATACCCTTCATATACATGATGAACCAGAAGATGCTGAGCAAGCTAGCATGGATTTATGTAGGGTAAATCATGTTTTCCAAACTGGATAGCTTTCTGTGATGAGACAACTGGCTTGCTGGATGAGAGGAGACTAGTGGATGTTATGTACCTTGACTTCAAAAGGGTTTCCTTACAGTCTTCCACAGCATTCTCATAGAGAAGCTGGTGAAGTTCAGGCTAGATAGGCAGACAATACAGTGGATTGAAAACTGATTCAGAGAGTTGTGATCAGTCACACAGCATCTAGCTGGAAATCAGAAAAATGCGTGTATGATTTTACTGAGTTATATAAAGTTGACTAGATTTAGATACCTAAAAGTTAGGTATATGGTTTAAGCTGGAGGTCTAGGTGTCCTCCTAGTCACTGAAGAGAGATAAGTGCTTCTAGAGTGAAAATCATTTTCTCTTGTATTAGATCTCTGTCTTGAAGTATTATCTTCTGGAGGTATCCATTCTTCCCAGAGACTGTTTTGTCTTCTGAAAGAGTCTCACTCAAAATCAAAACTAGTTATACACCACTTATTTTTCTAGCTACTTACTGTTTATTTAAAATTAATTTAAGGATATATTATAGAAAAATGGGCCATATTTATTTTTTCCCCAAAATATGGTTCCTAACTTGTTAGTTGATCCAATGCTGAACAATTATGTTCATTACTCTGCTTATTCCCTATGATGTAAATCCCATCTTTTCAACACCCCAGCTAAGCACATAGGTGATCTGCTCTGTCTGAGCTCAGCAGAATGGACTGAAATTCTGAGATTTCATCCTAACAAATATGACATACAAAGTGTGTGTAAAGGATTTGCTTGGATTTTTATATTCTGGTAAGAAATTTTATTAACTTCATGAAGATTATGATTGCTTTAAAAATGCGGTGTGTGACTTATAGGACATGAAGAACGATATAATAGCTTATATTGAGCTTAAGCATGAATTATAACATTCTCACTATGCAAACTACTGCTCAGGTGTTGCCTAATCTCTGAGGTGAAATTATTGCATTTTTGTCTAAAAGACCTTTGAACACCAAAACTCTGCTTCCAGAGAGACTAGGACTCTTCTGTCTTAAGAGGTTCTGAGGGGCTTCTCAAAACTATGTGCAGCTTATTTGATCTTCACAGTTAGATCTCATCTTTCCCTCATACTCAGCGCTTTTGCAATATTAGGACTCTTTATGAGTCTCCATCTGGCCCTCTCCAGATGGAAAAGCTGAAAATACTAATCATTTTTACAAATCTTTTGCAAAGCTAAAGCAAGTAGTGTAGATTACCTAGTATAGCATTCAGTACAATAAAAATACTTGCTAAAACTGGTCTGTCTACACAAACCCAACAGAACAATCTTGGTTTTACTAAAATTTTATTTTTAGCCTGTAACTTTTTAAATGCTTTCTTCAGCTCAGAAATACTTGAAGGTAAATGGCTCAGAACAGCTCTTTTGGCAGTTACAACTGGCTCCAAATTCTTGGCTGTGCTCTGAGAAGAAATATGCCAACCTAGGAAACAGGGTCTTCTGGTGGCCTGAGGGATAGGTAGTGTTGGCAGGAGGCTAAGGCACTGTCAGGAAGGCATTTGAAAGGTAGTGGCACACCAAATAGTCTATATAATTTGGCTAATATAGCATACCATAGTTATCTATGTTCTCTGTAGAAGGATTCAGAGAAAAAAAATCCCCATCATTAGTGGCTTTTCTCGATTTATATATTTCCCATAGGAGCTTAATCTAAAGGCAAAGAAGTCTCAATGACATTATTACAGCTTGCAGACATTATGCCAGCTTACATTACATATACATATATGATTGTGTTTGTATATATAAACACTGTAAATGCATAAAAATATTTTTATATAAGTTTATACTTTTAAATATATGTGTGTATATCTGTTCTTACCAATTTTTTGTCATTATGGGAAGAAGTCAACGGGTTTCAGCATATAGTTATTGATGACTCCAAGCTTATACCAGAATAGGGGAAGTCACACAATTTAGCCTGTGATATGCACACAAACCAAATAGGTCTGTCGAAGCAAGAATATACTACTCAATAACTTTTTGTCTAAAATGGGCAGTTGTTGCACCACAGCAAAGCTCTCTGTGGTGAACCCCCTTTGAAATCTTTTAGTATTGTACTTGTGTTGTCAGACATTGCAATTCTTCTCTGCTCTATTCTAATTTAGAGGAACTTAAATCTGTACATCCCTAAAAGTGTTTCCTGCATGTGCCCACACTTCTAGACAAAACAGGGCATGAGCATCCTTCCAGGCTGTATATTGAGGTAGAAAAAGCTTGTTCCATGCCTTAGAGAAAACCTCTGCTGTCATAGCATCACTGTGCAGAAGGCAAGATTATAATTCAGGTAACTTGCCCCAGTCCATACATCTCCCTGGACATGGCCAAGCAGTACCTGGCAAAAGATTACTTGTGCTGGAGCTAACTTGGGCAACCTCGCTTTCATCTTGGCAAGCCATTTAAAATGTTACTTAGGTGAATATTTGTGGGACTACGGATAGCGAATTCTTAGTTGCAATCAGGGATCTGAGGAGTCCTGCCTAACCCCACATTACTCTTTTAATCAGTTCTGTAATCTCCCGTGTGCACAGGTAGAAAGAGGACAGTTTGGTATAGCTTCACCTTATGCTCTAGCAATAGCAAAATAATTTTGCATAGCTGTGGGCGTTTTTAAGAGACATTCTTGGGGCCCTAAATGTTTTGCCGCAATGTTTTAAAAATGACACCAGGGGGCAAAATTTACGACGGCTTGAGTCAGGCTAGGAGGGGTGGGGTTGCAGGGCCCTTTATGTGTCTATGCCCAGATGTGACCTACGCTGTTTTGGGTTAGGCTGACAAGTCCATGAGGCTGGTTTGTATGGACAAGCCTTCTCCAACCTGCTCCCTGGGCTCCTTCTGTACCATTGCACTGGAAAACAGTCTTCCTCCTCTCAGCGAAATGCGAGCCAGACGGTACCTCCCAAAGTAAACAAATGCTTCTTTCTTCATTTAGTGCAAGGCTAATCCAAACAAAATGTTAAAAATGCAAAATATAAGAAGTGGGCTGGTAAATGTAGTTCTGTGGCAAGGAAATCACATGACTGTGGAAAAACTTTTTCAATACATCATGATAAACAATCAGCTTACTAGGAACAAATGAAAATGAGTATTTTCCTTTTAAGTTTTCTCAAATGTAGTAATCACAAATTTGTACCACATTAAGTAACTTTTCTGAGTATTTAGCATACCTTTATTCTAACTGTTTTTCCTTCAAAACATAGCTGTGAGCAGACAGCACTGCTACGCAGTCTTTTGGGTACTCTGCAGAAAGAAATGTTTGGATGTATTCTCCCATTGTCTTCTACACTGCAATGCAACATGTGGATAAGATTTCCTGTGCCAAAAGAATTGAGAGGGCTTTTTTTCTGTGCTATTATTATAACTGAGAATGTGCAGCAATAGAAAACGTAAAATATCAGCCATAATGATTCAGATTTTTCAATTTTATATTGCAGAGTGTATGTTACAAAAAAAAGGTCCCATGATTAGCTTATGTAGCATTAAATAATAGAAAATAAAGTGCTTTATAAATCCAAAATACCTTACAAAAAGGCCTTTTTTAGGGAGGAAATTTGTCTCTTTAAAGTCAGGCTTGTACCTGGTGGCTGGCAACTGTCACCCTGTAGCTGGAGTCTGCCATTTGTACAGCCCATTCTGCCAAGATCTCTGAAAGAACAACATGGATGTTGTTTCATCTCCAGATGTTTTGTCTGACAGTTCCTCGTGACAGCCCAAATGAAACTCTTTGAGAACAAAGCATGACGATCTAAAGGAGCACTGTCAAATGTATTAAAATGTTCAATATATTTTCCACAGCCTTGAACATCTGTGGAGCTCAGGGAAGATCTTATGGAAGTCTGTAAATATTGTTACATGTAATTAACTTGACAGCATGGGTGTATTGTTGTTCACAGTTTATGGGTAGGGAGATTGCCACACAAAAGATAAGCAATTAGCTCTTGGGAAACAAAAATATTTTATGTCACAGAGAGGAGTAAATCCCAGGCCTCTTGAGCAGTAAACCTGTCCATCTCTTTTTTTCCATAACACCATTTTGTGGAACTACTGTTTCCAATTAGACTGCAAACAAAATTCATGCCTCCAAAATAGCATTGTGCTTTAAAACAATAAAATGGGAAGGGAAACTTTTCTCTCACCAGATTTCCTTCTCATAGGTACCCAGTAGCCAATCCTAAGCTCACATATCATAAATTTGATAATTCATGATCAAGGTTTCTAAAAGGATCAGATTGTGATAAGACTGTGTGATTTCTTTTAGAACGGTATCTTTATCTTTTGCTTTCTAGTTTCAGGTTCTGTAGAATACACTTAAAATACGTTTTTAGCTTTTCTCCACAACCACTGTGATAAAATCATCCCTGCTATTGAGGGTGAAAGCTGAAATGACTTTCAGAAAGGAGTCGGTTTTCTGAGAAGTGCCATTTCAGTGAGGCTTGCTGTTAACAGTCAAGAAATAGACACGGTACTCAGTATCATTTTTTGGTTCCTTTCATTAGCAGAGAAAGATTTTAAAACATTCAGCTCTACAAGAGCACCATGGAAAGAGAAAGTGAATGGGATTTTTTCTCACAACTCCCAGATCACACCTCTGTAAACTTTGTTTTCATCTAGGATGTTTCGCACACATCTCCAGGTCCTGGGTCCCCTGGCTGTCCAGGTTGGAGATCTCTCCCTTAAATGCTGCCAGCACCCCCAACACTGACAGGCAGCCCAGTGAAGGGGAGGAATGGTGCTTGGAAGGAGAGTTTCTCTCTGACATTGCTCCATATACAGCTCCTGACCTCAGCAGGTCCAAGCAATTCCCAGAATCACTGTTCTGATGCAATTCTTATGACTTACTTTAGAGAAGGAACTTGTGCTGCTCCATATTTAAACATTGTGCCTCATGGTACTTTGTATAACCCTCACTCTTGCTTAGAGCTGCATGGAGATAACACCAATCATAATTCTTGGCCACTGTGCAGCAGTTGTTAAAATGAGAGCAGCAAGTATCCTGCCAGATGCTTAAAACAGGGAGTCCCAAGCTCAGATAAATGTAGCTTGGCTTCCAGATACTATCCTGAGCTTTGAGCTTGATGAAAAAGAATAGATTTTAAAAAGTATAGTAATAATAAGAAGGTTTTCAAATTTGTTTTGAAACTTTTGACAATTGATACAGTGTCGAATAACTACAGATAACTGTGTATGTCTTTCTGCAGGGAAGGAAGTGGTCCATGGACATGCTAGGGCAGTTTATCAGCTGAAGCAGAAAGATATGAGGTATCTGTGTCCTTTACACAGCAGTGTTAAATTTTATCCTCACAGCAAACATGAAAAGTAGTGGGGAGGAGACATATATTTCCACCTAACTCCAGGTATATCTTCATACGCATGATCGGTGGGAGAATGGGCAGCTGCAGTGGAAGGTCCCAGGATCAGCACCAAGAGGATCGTGCCAGTGGTGGACAGACTTGGGTGAACCCTTACATTGCAGAGTTGCTGTAAAGGGCCAACAGCCCCTGGACCCTACTTATTTCCCACACTTGGGAAACAGCTGTCCAGGAAGAGGATAAGTCAATTACAAGGAGGAAAGATAGTGCCCTGCAGAGTGACCCTCGGTCTCTGGGTATAAAATGGAATTTGCTATGGGGCTTTCCATGGCTATATCATTTTGCATACTGGCCACAGTTCTACCTCACCCAACACTAGGATATCAGCCAGCTGCTAACCCCAGGATGTGAATGCTGCCAGCTACCAGTTTTGTCTGTGGTGGTGTTTGGAAGAAGATCTGAGATACTGCTGGTCTCTGCTTGCTCTAAGCAGATTCCCAGTAGCACACACACTGTTGGCGCAGCAGCACTGCAGAGACTGCAGAGGGAGGCAGAAGGGAAGTTGGTTAAATGTAGAGGTGTAAATGTCTGGTTCATTGCACCAAAGGCTTTGGTTCCCAACTCAGCAGTGCTTGCACTTTATAGAGATGCAAGATAGAGGGGGACCAGTGGTTAGTGGTATCCCAGATGGTTAGTGGAATCCTGCCTTTTTGTGAGGCTTCTGCTGACGAGCCAGAATATGTCACATGCACAGTAAAAGCAAAGTAGTGATCTTGCACATTGTGAATAAAATTTGAGCTGTATGTTAGTTTGTAACCTACATTATAAATTGTAATAAAGGGATACTCTAGATAGATATCTCATTTTCTGTTTTTTAAAGTTTAGATTCTCCTCACGGGCTCAATCTTTGAAACCTACAGAACATTATTTTAAGCCCTGCATTCAGGGCTTTATATGTAGCAGACTGCAAGGGCAGTGTTATTTGAAAAGCCTCGCTGAGCCAGGAACCCCAAAGATTCTTCTTTGCTTAGCTGAAACTATAAACAAACCAAGTGCGTGACAGAGCTGCCTCTGCCCCAGGCCCCCCTTACCCAAGAGCTGCCCAAAGAGAGACTTGCATACAAATGTGTGCAGCAGGGGACCTCACCCCCCTTATAGGCATTGTAAATACTATGGTGTGATTACGTTAATTTTCTTGGCACTGCCATTTGATATTGCTTAAAAATGTTTGAAAAACAGAATTCAAAACCATAGGCTGTTCTTTCTGTAAGGGTATAAGCACTAGGTGTCACTGGAGTCCAAGGGAAAGACATCATCTCCAGGCCTCCAGCAATTAGGCTGACTGCCCATTGTCAGCAGAGAAGTCATTTTTCATTTACAGAATGGATTGAGAAAAAAACAGTTTTTGATGATGGCAGAGAAATGCAATAAACAAAAATGAAAATATGAAATGTTATGTCAATAGCATATCTTATTTGTGCTGCGAATAGCAAACCAGGATCATCATTTTTAGCATACATAGACAGAGTGCCCATCTTGCTTTAGCTGAGACCTGCAGAAATTTGCTGGACTGACACTGCTAGTGTTATTCCCCCAACTAGAAGCAATTTTAGATAACTGATATGTAAATTTCCAACAATTTAAAAGAGGTTGGTATGAGGGACTAGAGAGCACTAATATCTAAAAGTAGAGAGCATGCTCAAACTTCTGAAATAATGATGCATGCCTCTCCATTACCTCCAGCTTCCTTTTTCACACATCTTTCTTAAGCCTTAGCTTAAACTCCTCAGCCTATTCATTTCCCTCTGCACTCTAAATTTCCTTCCTCCCTCTACTCTTCCAATCTAAGGAAGTTTGGATGAGTTCTCAAATGATTGCAAACATCCTGAGCTGGAGAAGTGAGAGTGACAAGTAAGAAATACAAATTTATACACAAAGAAACCCTCTATTCCTTCATGTCTGGATTTCATCATTTGATGATTTGTAATGCAGTAGAGCAGTATGAATGAGAAACAACGTTCTGGTAATGTTCTGATTTTTTTCTTTTTTTTTTTCTCTTTCAACAAATGATGGCTTCTGTCAAAACGCCCCCCATAAAACCTTACCTAGCTTCCTTGTGAGTCCCCCGTCTTCCAGCCAAGTTCAAATGAAATGTAGTGTTTTTTATTTACTTTTTCATTTATTAAATGTGTCCAGACAGCCTGTGGCTGCCATTAGAAACTGGCAAATGAAAGAGATGGCTTGTTGATCTGCCTTAGCTCGGCACATAATCTCCTCTTGGGTATACAAGACATGTTCACCACCATATCCTCAGGCAAGGTCCTAAGCAAACAGATGAGCCATGCATCCTGCCCAAAGAAATGAACAGTCTGGGACACCAACAGGCCAAAGGAGGAAATTAAGTTCGCAGATATACAGACCTTTACTGATGAATTCCTAACATTAATGCTGAGGTGTCAGGTAACATTCACTGGTAAAAGAATATCCTTGCTGACCTTCTGCAAAGAAAGAGATCTAGAGGTACCTTGATATCTGCCATGCTTTCTGCCAGCAGTGTGCTCAAAGTTGAATTCTGTATTCTGTATTCAGTCACTTGCAGAAGTACTCCCACTGAAACGGATAGAATAGATACACCCACAAAAGTTACTTAGAGTGGTGAGGCTCAAAGGATTGGGCTATTCATTTGCAGTTGCAAGAAAAGGATCCTGCTGTTACTTTAAGCAGGGTTGTTGGACTAGAAACCTACAGAGTTCCCTTCCTACCTCAGCTATGCTACGACCTAGAAAGGCTGTTCTGTTTCTAATTCCTAGGCTCACTGGTTAAAGAGTAAAGTGAGAGAAACTATGATTTTGGTTTGCACCTTTGCAAATAAGAAAATACATGAATTCAAAGAAGTTGTACCAGGATCAAAGCACTGTAAAAAACAATGTGGCCTCATGTTAGCCTATGAAATTTGCTCTCATTTTGTGTCAAAAAAGCTATCTATTTTCAGTTACTGTAAGTGCAAAGTTAACCTGTTAAGAATGGGTGCTAGCAGGTTAGAGAGCTGCAGACTGGTGAACATAGATGTCCTTTATCAAGCCTAACAGGAGGCTTTTATTTGCTGCATGAGCTCCCAACAGGACAATCTATCAACTCTGAGGGTATCCACACCATAACCAAACTGGCATATGACAAGCAATTATTCTTAAGCTTCACAGAACAAGATGTTCAGCATGCAGCTAATATCAGGTGATGACTTTCCTTGTTGATGCTGTGAAAAATACGTTTAAAGGTGAGCTGAAGCAAACTGGAAAGTTTGGGGTTGTTGGAATTTTTTAAAGTTTAAGAACTGTGAATATCATTTCTAACAGAGAAGAGCATTTAACTAACATGAATTTTGCGTAAAATAGTGTTTTGGAAAATTGATGATGCTGTTATATGTCCAGGCCTACGTTCAGGTATGGTTCTCTAAATAAACTGAATGTTTCACAAACATCCTAGAACATTCTGGTGAATTCTCCTTCTGACATAATTATTATACTCTGTGCTTCTTCCTTCTAAATCACTGATAGCAAGGTCTACTGTTACTGCTTCAGTCCTCATGCTTTTTACATGTTTAGTACCATCCCATCATTTTCATTTCCTCATTTATTTTCTGTCCTGTACTTCCTTTTTCATCAGCTTATTTTCTTTTAGCTGGTTACTTTGATCTCTTTTCCATTAGATTTCCTGATTTTTCTTCTCTCCATAAACACAAGTTTTACCTCACCTGAGCCAGCTCTGTAAGTTTTCCCATTTTGCTGAAACACTCCTTAGCATCATCCCCACAGACTTCCCTTCAACAATCCTATTTCCACATTGTGACTGCCAGAGAAGGAGCTCAGAGGGAAATACAGCTGCCACTCCACTTGCCCCAGAAGACACCAACAGATAGGAGGCCATCCCACAACAGGTCTTGCTGTTATTTTATTTTGATTTTCTTTGACACTGATACTGGACTAGCAGCTTCACAAAGACCTGTTATTTAATAGCAATTATGCAAGCTAGTGGGTCTGAGCTAGTGGTTTTAGAAAGGCGGAAGCTTTGATTTGCTTACAACATAGCCAGCTTGTGAGTTAATGTCAAAGGGCCTCTGCTGTGACACAGACCCGGATAAGTGAAGGACATAGGAAAGTGATTTCACAAGAGCACTTGAGCTTTTATAAAAAGCCCAGAAACCAAAAGGTGAATCACAAAGGTTAAAGAGAGATCATGTGGAAAAACACTGCTTTCTTTTCAGAGAAGGAAAATATTTCTTTTCTTTCCTCTATCTTGGAAGCACTCAGCAGAATTCTCTCCTCCTGTCCTGGTAAGAGAACAAGACTTAGCTAGAGTGGCATGATACATTTTCCTCTAGTGTCTTCTTTGAAAGTTATTATTTCTTCTTTGGAATAAAAAATGATCAGAGCTTATAACACCAACTTTACCAAGAAAAAGCATATTCTCATGAGTACTGTCTGCCTGAGCTAAAATCCAAGGGAAATAAAATTCCAAAATTATGTCATTCTTGGCTTTGAGGGCCCAAGGATCTCCAAAAGAAGCTCCATATTCTATAGGCACATGCATACATATGTACCATCTTTCCACTGGCTGAGTGTCAGTGTGTTTGGAAACAGCTTCTTTCAGACAAAGCCCTGTCCTCTTTTCTACAACCAAGCCTATTACCAGATCTTTATCTTCCTCATTTTTATTTAGATCAATTTTAATCAACAGATAATAGGTTTCTTCTGTGCAGGTTTGATCAAGAGAGAAAGTCCAAATAAGATTCATCTAATGAAAATATGGCAGGAAGTGTTTACTTCCCTGCCCTCGCCCAACCTCCCCTTAAGTTTTTATTCCTCCCTGTGAGCTTCCAAGACTTCATTTGTGTGGCATGTTGCACTATTTAGGTTTCCTCTGAATTTAGCCGTTCAAAATTTGCCTGCTCCTTTGCTTTATCACAGTGGTTTCTGATAAATTATGCAGGGAGAAGTAAGGGTGTGTGCCAAATCCATCCCTCTACTGTGGCAAAATATGATATTCACAATGTTTGTGCTAGATTGAAACTACAGTAACAGTATAGTTTGCACATGTGCATGGGCACATGTGTGGTAGAAAGGCTCTGTAAATCCTCTGTCACTAAGTGTTGCTGCACCCTTGCTAACAGTTCAATACATATTTATTGCTATGAACATCTATCTAGTCCCCAGACAGACAATCCATATAAATATCAAATAGTGCTCAATTACCTTATATATATATAAAATTACCTTATATGTATATTACTTTTTATTACTCAGTTACCTTTATTTATTTATTTATAAATATTTATTTATTTCTTTCATTATTCAATTACCGTGTATATACATATATATATGTTGCCAATATGCTAAATTTGAGCCTACTTGTGACAGCCTTTTGGCATCAGATGGTGTCATTTTTCTTATTTGAGTTTGATAAGCAGGAAAGCATTTCCTGCAATAATTTCTGCACGTGCGTTTCTGCAATAGGCTTATGGGAAAATATTCACCCAGTTTAACTCTTCTGTGAGCATTCTGGTCAATGAAATGTGATCACTTCGATATTTAAGGAAAGACTGAAATGTTGAAGGGAAACAATGGCACAAGCATTTATGTTTCCTTGCAATTGTAGATGATTTATGGGTTATTCTTTCAGCTCTGATATTCTAGATTTTAAAAAAATACACAAATTCTTCTATGCCCACAAAGAACAAAATCTAGTTTTAGCCAGTTGCAGAAACATACTCTCACAGATTTCGTTGGCACTCCACATTTCAGCTCAGGTTATCAACACTACAATCTGTAGGACATAAATAGGAATGCTATGAGTATTTTTACAAACTGATTTGTTTTCTACTGAGTTCACTGAACAGAGATCTCTGACATACATCTCTTATATTTTAATCAAAATCTTCGTTTTACCTTTGCCTGTCTCCAATTTGTTTATATTTCTTGCTTTCTAGAGGTTGAACAATCACTTTTTCTTCATTCTGATAGTGTATAAGGGAATCATCTCATCAGAACTTTTTAAAAGCAAGCAAAAGAATAATATATAAGGTAATAGAAAGATATCTGCTTTGTTTAGAGTGTGAACTGTCATCTGGACTCTGAATGTACATTGAATTTTGAACTAAGGTAAATAATAAAAACACATTTTGAAAGTTTGGATTTGATAGCAATTATCTATCCAAACCAATGTGTAAGCTTTCTGTGGTGTCATCCCTTGAAACATTTTAAGCTTGAAAATTCTGAAAGCATGTGTACTGCTACAAAGCTTGAAATTGGCTCAACTATGAGTCTTAGGTTACAATATCACCATCATGTTAAGTATTCATTGTGTGCACAAAAGAAACTTACACAGTTCCTTCAGTAGCGTAAATGATGCAGCCATGAATGGAAATGATTTAATGTGACTTGATTTCTAATCAAAGCAAACCCATAGTGAACATTTACAAATTCCTAAACAGAGATCATTTAGTGCATTACCATTCAAAGTAGGTATTTTATAATCACTGGATAAAGCACTTGTGTAAAAAGCATTGGAGACTGTTGCATCAAAAAAAATGCTCAGAAATTATTACTTCAGAAAAGTATTTCTGAACTCTCTCTTTATCCTCTTCAAGGCAGAAAAAAAAGGAAGAAGGAAGTTAGTATAGGGTTATTGTTATTGTTTGGTGTAAAAATGCTTGTCACTCCTTCCTCTAGAAGGTCCACTAAGATGACAGCACCTATGCACCGAGTATGATGCAACTGGAGGTTATGTTATTAATGGTTCTGCTAATAGTTGGTGACAGTGAGAGACTGAATTTCCACAGTTCACAGTTCAGCCTTTTGTAAGACTTCTGGAATATTTCTCTCACTATCATCACCCAGGCTCCCCCTCTGACCTCTTTATCAGTCAGTGAGTGGTACCAGAGATTTAAGGCACATAATCACAGCAGTGTGCCATGTGCATGCTGCAAAATGTAGCGGGGAGCATTAGGGGAAAAAAAAAAGCCTAAAAATATTATATATTAATACTTCAGGAGGTATTGATATTGTCATTTATTTTAACATTCTCTTTTTGTGAATACCAATCCATCCTGAATCCTTGTATTTCAATCTCAGGTGACTCATCATATTTATAGCTATGGAACCTGATCTAAAACACACTGAGTTCAGTGAAAGTGTTGCCATTGACTTCAATGGACTTTGGATCAACTCTGTATCTACTTTGGAGCTCTGTCTCTCTTGGCTTCTAGCTATGAAACCAGAGGCTGAATCTGGCTTATCTTCACAGCTGAAGATTTTAAAAATAAAATTAAAAGAAAACACAATTGAGTTTACTACCACTTCTGTCTGTCTTTCAAGAGAAATAGAAGCAGCTGCTCATTTCAGTACCTCAGTATTAAAAGGTAAAACCAAGAGCTGCAGGTTACAGTTTATTTCAGACATGCTCTGTGCTCACTTTCAGTGGAAAATGGAACAGTTTTTGCTCCTCTCTCCTCAAAGGGCAAGGGATCAAGAGACTTCCCAATGTCTGGTGCAGACAGCATTACAGAGATGTCATCAAAACACTTCTTTGGGCTCTTTGCCTGCATTTGGTGCTCGCAAGAACACTGGAGGCTTGCAAGGGCTTCAAAGTCTTGCACTTAATCTTAAATCACATAAATATATCCAAACTTGGTGACATTGCTGGTAGCTGTAAGACGAAGGGTAGCTGTAAAACCTACTGCCCTATGTGAGACAACAGAGGCATTAAACCTCTTGAATTTGTCTCTTGCAATTGTCAAATCTTCACCTTTGAGACAGTTCATTTGCCCTTTGCACTATTTATGGTTACTGCACTTCCACAGAAAACCTACCCGTAAGTTGTAAGGCTGGATGAAACCAGCCTTGAGTAGCTGCTCCCTAACAAGGAACAGTACTAGAGCAATATAACTACTTGACTCAACTTCTACCAAAAAGCAACGCTTATTATAGGGAATTAAGATAATTGTAAGGAGTCAGAGCTTGTATTTCAGGTGTTCAGAGAGGTTTAAAATACTGTTGGTTTTGTTTGTTTGTTTTTTTCCAGAATGATCAATGGATTCATATTACATATCTATTTTTATAATTTAAAAATCAGTTGAACTATTCTCAAGCCTGCCTTACAGCAGAAATAACTGCAATATTTCTGTTGCTCTTTTTAGGAATTCTTGAGCCTGCTGTGAGAATTCTTGAACTTATGGATATGATTAATTTTTTAACATGCACATAAAGGCATACTTTAGTTGGTTTGTTCTCATAACACAACATGCGAAGCAATCTTTTAACTTGATGAAATAAGTATATAATTCTTTTTCAAATTCAGAAAAGCATGACAATAAGCATATTGCTAAGAAATACTCTGGTTTGCAGTGTTGTTGGGCTGGTCAAACAGCAAGAACTTATACTATTTTTCCTTTATTTTGTTTTGGTTATTAATACCAATGCAGTATCTTTAAAGTCTCTGACTGCAGGCGAGTGTCTGGTGGATTAATCACTTTATATACCTGCTGTTCTGGGGTGTTTTAGGTAGAATGCCTTTTATAAGAAGCTATATGGCATGCTTCTGGAAGAGTCCTTATTTTTTCCCTTTTTTCTGTGCATGCATATTTCCATATGACCTACAGCCTTCATGGGACTCTGGACAGGTATGACCATATAGTCTTCAGGAACATCCCTCTGAGGCTGATTTTCTTCCTGATATATAGAATAGGACTATATCATAATCCTTCTTTTTCACTCTGAGACCTTAAAGAAGAAAGAAAGACACCAAAATATGTGCCCTCTACCCTCATCTCAGACATACTGCTCTATCTGTCTCATAGATCTTGGTCAGTTCATACCTTGAAACTTTATTAGGAATCTTGCAGTAGTGAGAAGGTACCCTTTTCTCAGTTTTTCTTCCCAGAAACGCCAGCTCTAAGATATAACTCTATCAGATCAATATACAATATCAATATCAAGATCAATATCAAGATCAATATCAATATTCTTGCGAATTTGCTATTTCCAACTGATTCAAAAGAGATGAGGCAGGATGAGTGGTGACACACAAATCAGACATACATAGATCATGATAAATATCTCAGTTTTGGGGGAAATCAGAAAGGAAAGCAGTTATCATTATAATATAAAGGGTCCTGATTTCTGTAGATTTTGCATGGGCAGCATATAGAGCCTCAGGCTGGGATGGCAGAGAGACACCTGAGGTATCTGAGGGAGCCCACAGGAGAGCCCATCTCTGCAGCTCTGGAGGGAGATATAGGCAAGGACTCCAGGCTGGTCCTTTCTTTGCCCAGGACAGACCCTGCCAGGTGCTGCACATGCTGGCCCCACTTAAGCAAAGCACTTAAGCACATGCTTGACTTTCAACACATCAATTACTCATGGAGAAGTCAAGCCTGGAGAAGCTGCTGCTGCAGAGACAGCAGAGAAAAGGAAATGAGGAGGTGGTGACCTTATTGACTCTCCTTCCCAGTGGACCTGTCTGTAAACATCACTTGAGGCCTGAGGAAAAATGATCACAGAGGCTAATAGGTCAATGGTCTGCTACTCTATCACTGTTCTAGCCTCAACCTTTGCAAAAGAGAGGGAAAGGGAGGGGGAAGGTCTGTACAGTTTGTCAGATGTTATCACAGTTGATAACACAAAGCTTAGCTTTCAGGAATTTTTCTTTCCTGGTTTGCTACGAAAAGAGATGGCAACTCCGAGATCTGGCAAAGAGGAAACTTGTAAGCTTTTGTTCTTGCTCTGCCACTCACATCTGTGACAGGTTTTCTTTCTTCCCTAACCTATTCCAAGGTCTGGCTCTTCTGTGTCAAAATATATTTCCAAAGCAAATTGCAAATTCAAGGGTAATTAGAGCTGTCATTTTGATGCTAGGAGAAAGCATGCCCCTTTGAAAAAAAAAAGAGGTATACCTCCTGGTCAGCAGCATATTGTGGTGTTGAAGACTATGACGCTTGCCTCTTTGCAACGTTATGAGTGTTTGCTTGAGCGATGTGATAAAAGAGAATGGGGAGAGTTGTCTTATGCTGCTGCCATCCTAGAACTCTTAGAAAATGAGTCTGAGAAGAAGACAACTATATATTACCATTAAAAATCACACGAGTGACCCTTGAGTCACCTCTTCAGAAACACCTCTTCATAACAGTTGAATTAAAAGAAAAGTGTCTTTTCAAATATGACGATTATTCAGAAAAGTTGAAAAATAGGCAACTGAAAGATAGGATCTGCTTCTCAAGATCTTCAGCAACTTGAAAAACTTTTCTAGTATTTGGAGGAGTATCTTTAAAAAGTAATGAGACAATGAGGCATATAGCCTGGAACTTCCTCTTCCAGAAAGACCTCAGGGACACATCTGAAACTCGCTTTACGAGATTGAAACAGTAACAACATTCTTACCAGGAATCTGCTCTAAGATTGTTCTCATAGTTTGTTCTTAATGTGAGCATTTTGTAAGAATGGCAATATATGCAGATAATTAGTTCAAAGATTCTTTCTTTTCTTTGTGGGTGCTTAAACGCATACAAAAAGAAACTCTATTCCAAGTAGGCTCTTGTGTGTTAGTTTCTGAACTTGTGCACCATGCATGAATCCCTATAAATCTACAGCTTCTTTCCTTGTCTTCCCCAGGGTGGCTGCAGGATCTCAGACATGGGAAATTTCAAACTATTAATTTAAAGTCATGATTTAGATATGGCCATAGAGAAAATAGTTGGAAAACCAGATTAAGTATATTCTGCATGATGGAAAGAAGAACAGACTTTCTACATGAGGTACAGGACACTTGCATTCAGATTTGCTCTTTTACAAGTGTCTGGTCCACTTTTGGCAAGTCACTTTCAATGTCACTGGTTGCTCTGCACGTGATTCTTTCTGATGCCATTCTCCCATTTTTCATACATTTTTCTTTTTTTTTTTAAGGTAGCATCTTCTTAATGTGCAAAATAGTGTTAGGGTGAAACACTGAGCAAGGAAAGAAGGCATATTTCAGTTGTACTTTAGTGATGTGCTTTGTTAGTGCAGTCAATTTAAGGACTCCTTTCTTTCCTACTTGTTGTTTGTGTCTGTGTAACTGCAATTCCCTGTCTGGTCAGCAGTTCCACTGCAAGTTTTTCTGGGACATGCTGGAAATGAGCAGGAAAACAGAAAGGTCCAGATAAAAGTAAGTCTCCCCTTCAGAAACTTCATGTGTCATTTCGTATTTCCCATTCTGGTCAATGAGTATCTTCTGGTCAGTACACCAACAGTACCAAGTGGGCTGTCAGCACAAGGGTGGGAACAAGGATTTGGGGATTTCTTAAGTTAGTTTAGCCAGCATTTCATTTCGCTGCAGCCTGAGTAAAACTTCTTAGGCTGGAGAAGCACGAAGTGTGGTTATATGGGTCCCTACTGCAACCCCACTATGAAACTTTGCCCTTTTTCAGCATTTCTATTCAAGTACCACAGCAGCACTTTGCAAACATTAAGAGCTGTGTCCCTGCAACACACCTGGCAGAGAGATACTGTATTCTGTTATCAAATGGGCAAAATAAGCAAAGTGATCATGACTGGCCCAGCCATGCAGCAGCAGCCAATGAGAGAGGCAGCAAGAATCAGAAAGTCCTAATTACTGTTTTAAATACTAGGCTTCCGTTAGAAAGCAGTGGCTACAGAGAGAAACTGTCAATGCAAAAGGTATTTCAAGCAACAGTAAGAATGGGGTGAGTAGTAGCAATGATATGACTTGCAGATGGTTTTCATTAAACCTTTTTTTTTTTTTTTGGATTAAACACATGATTTGGAGTCAACAGTAGAGCTGCCTGAAATATTTTCATCTAATCTTGAAGAGGCTTTTTGACCAAATCAAACATTTTGCTGGGTAATTTTCAACTCAGTTGAAATTTCCTGGAAAATTCTTGGTTTCAAACAATGAAAAAATCATTTCAAAGCATTCATGATTGTTAGTTTAATCACTGAATATGAAGTACATTTTATAGAAAATGCATATTTGTAGGTCTGAGAATACTTTTTATCAGCTCCTGCCAGTAGCAGCTTTATCATGGGTTAGCTTGACTGATTGACTGTGCTACAAATAGTGTAGAAATTAGATGATCATTTATGTTATATGTTCATATATATATATATGTTTATGTAAGTAATAAGAAAAAACTTACTCCAATGATGAAAACAATGATAATTAACCCTTCTTGAAAAAAAGAAATTCCTCTTTCTTGTTTTATTCAACTGTTATCTTCAACCTTTGAAAAAGACACTTGTTTTCATAGTAAAAATGATTGTTCTGTGACATTGCTCTGACTTAAGCATTTAGGGAGAAGAGATATTTCAGCCAGAAGGTAACTACATTTATCCAAATGTTATCATTTTCATATATAGTTATATTGCAGCAAATCTGTGTCAAGGCAGAAATTAGGTTGATTTATAATTTGCAAAAATCCAAATAAACTACATAAAAATGCACGGCTCTATTTTCTGGTAAATTCTAGGCTGTTAATAAAAACTATTAATAACTGTGAAACATACTGGGGGCAAATCTACCTAAATCATTTCATGGGTAGACATGGATGAACAAGGTGAGTAAAAGTTTGTCTTGTTTGAGTAGTTAAAGGGAGTAAAGAATTGCCATGCTATGTTTTTGAGCCAATATGTGATTGCTTCTAAAACCAAAGCAACTGAAATCTTAGCTGCACTTGAGAATTCCTGCCAAGTTTCAGCTGTTCAAAATTAGCTGTGAACCTCAGGCTCCACTGCAAACTGAGCCCAAAAACTCCACCTAGGCTGGCTCCACAAAGGTCAGATAAATCCTTTCTCATTATGGTTTATTAAAAAAAAAAAAAAAGAAAAGAAAAAGTTAATAAACATGGAAAAAAATATTCACGTTTTTCAAAAATTATGAAAACAAGTGGTGAGGGAGGAAAAAGGAAGGGATGGAGTTTGAAATGTCAAGCTAAAGGAATAAAAACTAAAGCCAACAACATCCTGAAAGATCAGAAGTCCCATCAGACCAAATGTTTTCAAATCTGAAAAATTTCTAGTGTGAAATAATGTCAAGTTTCAATGACAGTGTGATTAGCAGTAAACAATAAATCACTGAACACAGAGGATACTAACTGACAAGTGACTAACATATGAAAGCTATTTCTCCATATTTTTGGCTTGTTTGAATATGATTTTTTAAGTTGTTGATAGGGAAATAAGATTTATATAATCTCATTGCCTTTCTCAGCCCTCCCAAAATCTTCTGAACTCTGTTGCATAATTCCAACCAAAGCAGATAGAAGGTTAAAAGCTTGAAGTCACTGTGGTCCTAAAACCCCTGTGAACCTCACTAGCCAGGTGATAGAGAAAGGTCCAGAGGGTGGCACAGAAGAGCTGTGGTATGAGCTGGCTGTATCACCAGACTCCAGAAATGAAACAGGTGAGACTCACAGAATGTAAACAAACAACAGGAAAAGTTATGATCAGAGCTCACAGCTTATGAGACATGGGATTTTTCAGCTGCAGAATCAGGGCCAGAGGTAAACAGAGTCTGACAGTTCTGCTATTCATTGAACAACTTTGATATCATCATATAATGAGTAGCTGTATTTGAGGAAAGAGTTTCTGTTTACTCTCAGTTCTCTTCTTCACTTTGCTCTTATTTAACTTCATATTGAGAGAAAACAAAGAACAGGAGCTGGACAAATATCCTGAGTATGTAGAGATTTAGGCAACTGGCCCATTTTGTAACATCTGCTGTATCTCTTTCTCCTTCACTCTCTTTATTCCAGAGTGCTTCCACTCGTGAAGTAAAAATCAAACACATTCACAGTATCTGCAGCAGTTGCTGCTCTTATGCTGTCATGTGAGCATCTAACAAGACAGCCCTCTTCCTCAGGAGTCCCTGATTCTTCCTGAGGACCTTGCTGTCAAAATGTTCTCCACAATCTTCCTCTCCCTTTATCTGCTGTGGTACTAGTTTTGTCACAGGCAGGAAAGGGCCTGTTCCTGTTGTGAATCCATACCTGATAGTGACAGGACAAGTGAACGCTTGAAGGGCAGTGATTACCTTCACTGTACAAGCCTTGGAGCAAAAGACTGTTTCATAAGGGCCCAGGAAATACTGAATTATTGAATCCACAATATCTAGCAAATCAATTTTCAGAATCAACTCGTATATCTATGTCTCTGACACTCCAATTTAAAACTATCATCTTAGTTGCCACCTGCTGTATAGACCAGACAACACAAAATTTAGCATTGGCTAGGGGTTTAAAGCTCCTCAGTAGTTTTATACTTAATTCATAGTTCAACCTTCAGCCAGTTAAATGTACTTAGTCAGGATTAGGACCCCTTGAAATTCCACTGCTGAAAGCTGTGGGTAATGACTAAAGGGTCGGGTGTGACTTTGCAGTGCTGGCAAAGTCAGCAGCAAGGTAAAGCCCAAGACCCTCAAACTTGGTTCAAGCCATAGTAACCTTAGCAGGCTGTTCTGGAAAAGACTTCTTTTTTGTTGTTTTTTGGAATGGGAATTAGCTGCATGAAGAAAAGAAAAAAAGATGACCGTGCCTGCCAAGGGCAGAATTAAACTACGGCAGAGACACAAGCAAGGGAGATGGGATATTCTCTGTGAGCATTTGACAGAAATTCTACAGGGAACAGAAAAGAAATGAACCAGCTGAATTAAATGTTGGAAAAAGAATGTGATTTGTCTTTTTTCAATAAAAGAGGGCTCCCTACAAAAGAAATTCCCATCTTGGACAGCTCATGTAGTAGTAAGAGGTAACTAATACATAGAAAGGCCACTGACCTCTCGTTATACTGGACTAGACATATTCTGGAGCTTGTAATTACAGGGAGCTGGCAGACATACAGATTTCATCTTTGAGAGAGAAAAGGACTTTCTGCCCCCCTGCCAGCTTGGATGACAAAGCTCTGTGCCAAGCTGAACATCACTTCCAGAGCATTTGTAAAGCAGTGTTCAGTTCTGTCCCAAATTCTTTCGTTTGCTAGGTTTACAAAAGTCAACTAATAAAATATTTATGGTGGCACCTGCAACTGTGAGGTATCTCAGAGAGAAAAGCCAAGTCCTTCCCAGCAGAGGAAGGCAGAGTCTATGTCTGCAGCAGTTCTCAGTCTACAACCATTCTCATAATGCGTTATTGGAGGCACTAATGCCCTGAGCCATAGGGTGAACCTATTTTCTGGGTGCTCTGCCACAGGTGGGTTACCTATGTCAGAAGGTGACATCTGTACAGTCAAAACCTCTTTTAACTACACGTGGAGCACCAGTTCTGCCTGATGCTGCTTTTTTCAGACTGTCTCAGCACGTTCTCTCTTTCTGATCACTGGGATTACCCAGACCAGACCTGGCCTTGGTGATCTATACTGAATGCTGAGGTGGCAGATGGTTTGATTTCTAGCTAAACATCTCCATATGAAATAAGTAAAAGTTGTCAGCAAAAGTGCAATACTATAGCTAGCCAAATTCTGTTCTCAGTTACATCAGAGAAGTACAACTGTAGTTGGATTTACAGGAATAACAGACAAGGGATTCTTTTTTTCTTTGAGATGACATTTAGATTCTATTTGCAGTGAATAGTGGCTGGCCACAGACAAATCTCAAAGAAGAGTAATATTATTGTTTGTTTTTCTTCTCCAAGTCCAGTGTCAGCCCCAGTCTAACAAAGCACCCTATAATATTTGCTTAGGCACACAATTTGTTAGCCTAACTTATTTTTACTGTTTATTCCATGTTTCTTCAAAAATGTGCAAAAAAAAAATTCCATCAATGCCAAAAGTTCTCAAATACTCTTTTTCATAGGCTTAGTGTACACTAGGAAGAGCTTGCAAACATAGCTATACTGGAATTTTTATATCAATAAACCCTAGAGGGGAGGTGTAACCCCTGTCAGCATACCAGCACTGAAGATGAAATAACACAGCCTGGCAACCAGAAAGTTTTTTTGCTAACATATCTGGAAGGCACTTTGTGCTGAGAAAGAATACCAGCAAAAGTTTCTCTGAAGAAACCAAGCAAGGACTCCGTGCCAGCAGCCTGGGATGCTCCGCGTCATGTGAGAGACGAAGGTGCGTGTCCTGCTCTGCCTAAACCAGCAGAATCAAATCTGTGCTGCCTCTTCCAAACCATTTCTCTAACTTTGGCCCTGCTGGCTGGCAGAAGATCAAGCCTCCTCTTTCTGCCTATCAGGACAGTTCAGCTCCCTGATGATTACGATGGACACAAAACTGGGAGGTGGAGGAACTGGGTGTCAGCTAGGCAAAGCAAGAGCTGGAAGCTGGGTCTCCTATATCTCTGGAAAGCTCTAATGTCAGCCTTTTGGCTAGCCTGAGAGGCAGAGTTTATCTGATTTTCAGCAGAAGCACTTGTTTGAGCCCAAGAAATGTTTCCCAACAAAGCTTTTGTTGCAATGGATATGTCCCTGCAAATAAAACAGCCTTTTAAAAGTTGTTTTTTTCTGACAGAAACACAAAGTCATATTTCACAGAAGAATTTTTAACCAGCTCTTGTGAGTGCAGGAAAGGCCAAATGACTTAAAGATTGCAAGGTGCCAGTTATAGATAGAATTTCACATTCTTTCTCAGAAAATAGCTATGAAACTACTGATTTTTTTTCCTCCTTTTTTTTCTTTTTTTTTCCTGTATCTTTTCCAACGCAAAAAAAAAAAAAAACACAACAAAACACACGTTTTTTCTCCCAGTGGAAACCAATCATTTGCTAAATATTTAGTGTTTACACTTATAGAGCAATAATCTTTCTTCTCCTGCCATAGTCACTCCATAGAAATAAATACAACCACAAAACCAGCACAAATCTTTACCAAAGCATGAAATTTTAAACACCTTATGGATTAATGTTTATGGAGCCTGTCAGAGTTTTAAAACCACAACAAGAAAGAAAAGTTTTCATAAGCTGTGGGAAACCAACTTTTTGTCTAACAGCAGTGCTACACTGAAAAACGCTTGGCAGGTTGTTTGTCTAAGTAGACAAGTTCTTAATCAATTGTTCATGATGTCTTTCCACTTAGTGCCTCTTTACCTTGGTGTGCCTCAGCGTCACACACAGCCAGCAGCTTACCACTAATTCAGCCAACAGGGAAACGCTAGCAATGAAGACCAGTCTGCCAAAACCCATAAAACTTGCTTTTTGCCTTACTTCAAAACAACAACAACAAAATATTGTCTTTTCTCTAAATTGGTAAAGCAACACATGCCGAAATGAATTCCTGACATGACATTACAGGGTATTTTAAGGGGTTGGAAGAATCATCAGCACTTATCAACATGCTCTCCAAACTGTGAGACTGTTAACTAGTAGTCAGGAAAGGTAACAAAACTTGTGGCAGGAACAGTCAGTGCCTTTAAGTAAGGTAATGGGATGTCCATGAAAATAACAACATCTGAAACAAAGAATTAATCCAATAGGAAAGAACTGGTTAAAAGCAGAAATGCAGACATGTCCCACTGCTATGATAACCTGCTGCTTTGCTGTTGCTATGAGTACCTGTTCCTACTAACTGGGCAAAAAACATGGCTGCAAATCACAAGCAAGAATCAAAAAGGACTACTTTTCAGAGTGAAGAAGGACTTGCTTTATATTTTTCACACATTTTTCGGTATTTTTTTCTCAGAATTTTAACTCAGCTTCTCGCTACAGTACCTAACAGCTTTTTTTCCTCTTTCTAAAGGGAGATCAGGAAGCAAAGATGAACCCAATGATCTAAAATTCATTGCTATGCATTGTAAAACCACTCCGGCTAGGTCAAGCACAGCAACTTCTGTGCATAGGAGAGTAGGTGATGACGCCACTTTCTCTTCAGAAGTGCCCACTCCTCTGCCTTAGCAGTAACCAGAAGCTGGCTGAGGGAACATACTGCAGACCTGAGCCCTCTACAAGACCTGCTGTCTAACTGTTCCTGATTCCCACATTGCAGGGTCCACTTCAGGCTCTTGCTCACATTTCAAGTGCTTCATACCCACAGATGAGACCTCTCTGTGCAAAGTGCTAGAATAACAGCACTGGAGGCTGCAGCCCTTGTACAATGCAAGAGTAACACAGGAAGGGATACAGGAACCTTCCTTGCACCATCAGGCCACTTTGCCTGAAGCCTGTCCTGGGTTGATCTCTGTCAGTGGTGATGGTGTGGCTTGGGCACTGAGCCTGTTAAGGCTTCGGCATCTGTGTTGGCATTGCTCAGTGCGGTAAAAGCTTCAGAAACACCTTGTGGCCACAGAAGGTGGGAGTGAGGCCATGAAACTCACTTTGCACAGGTTGGAGGAAGAGCCATTGGACCATAATGGTTTTGGGGCTACTACAAGTTTATAGATCTGAAATAGCAAGCTGGTACACAATACGCTTTGGAGACTGGAAATAAGAAGTACTCATACACTTTACCTACTCATACCTAACTACTTCATTAGGTATTTGATACTGTGTGAGCTTTCCACTGCTAAAATAGCACAATTTCCTGATGAAACTATTCCATTCAATATATGACAGATCTTTTACTATTCTGCTGTGAGGCAGTGCATAGGGGATAGCGGAAGCAGCACATCTTTGACAGCTATCCAGGATATTCCCCAAAAGATGACATGCTAAATCTTTCCATTCAAACTGTTTACTACTTCATTGCTACCCAAGTGGAAAGATCTTCCTCTAGAAAGATGAGCCATATAAGAAACAGCAATGACAGGAAAATAAGCTTGGCCAAGAAAGTGAAATAATTGTATAAGAACATTCTAGGATGTGTGCCCAATGGTCTTGAAGCTGTTTTGTGACTTACACATTCTGCTGTTATTTTGTGTTATGATTGTCTAGTGCATCTCATATTACTTCAGCTACTCTACCAGCACTCAGAAAACATTTTACAACCTGCACTGAATTTCATGTAATATTTTTTTCTGTATATTTTTCAGCCTTGGTGTAAATCCAGTTGCTGCCAGTAAACAAGCATTTGGAATAAATGTATCCATCCCTGGACAGAAATCCTCACACTGACATTTTCCAAACTGCAGTCTGATTCTAAGGCTTCTAGAACCATGCAGAATGCAATGTTTGCTTCAAAATTATGAGACAGCAGGTTGAGTTCATCAGCAATATTTCCAAAAGACTTTTTTTTTTCTTTTTTTTTCTTTTGGTGTTCACGTCCTTCTTATCATTCCAGGTATTCATTTTAATCTGGAGCTGGCTGTTTTCTCAGGATATTCTCCTGATCCCATCTCACTGTTCCAACTTTGACTACAAATTCTACTCTTGGGCAAAAGTACTGTGCCTCTGGCCACAGAGCCATGGCGTTCCTGAAGGATGATTTAATGTAAGATGAGTCAGCTGTGACGCCTCTCTCTGTGTTACAACAAACAATCTCCTTCTGAAAAGTCTAAAAAGTATTCTGTCTTCAGCTAGGGAGAATGTAGTAGAATCTACTAGCTCTGCTCTGGCATCATTCTTCAAGATGCAGAGCAGCTTTTTGTTGACCTGAAGAATTAAGTCTATTTCCTCATACTGACCGAGCATAAAAATGTGAGGAAATTCCAGATGGTGAGATTTAATCACACATACACACACACACACAAATGAAAAAGATAATACCAGAAAAAATGAATTGAATAATGGCACTTTTCAAAGCTCTGTGTTTCCCAAGGAAACCTCTGTTCCTCCTAACCAGTCACAATTTTGTCTCTACTTCTACATTGCATCCCCTTTCTAAAATGCCAAGTTGGTGACTTTATTTTTAACGATCAAATAATGAGTGGACCTTGGTGCTTTGGGATTAGGGTTTGGCTTACCTATGTAACTCTCAAAAACAGGATCTCAGCTCCTGGTTCCCATAAACACTTAAAAAAAAATCCACTCTTCATTTAATATGGCACGGAGTACAGCTCAGTCATTGGTGGTTTGCTCATAGCTGTGTTAAAAAATGCATTTTAAAAATGTTTGCAAAGACCATTTTCTACTTAAGAAAAAAAAAAGAATTAAATCAATGGCCTTTCCTTTCCCCCCTCCCCTCCCCTCCCCT